>JASANF010009840.1:0-68077 GCA_030248245.1 Trissonchulus sp. WLG1_4
GTTGAGGTTGGATGAAGATTTATATAATAATCCACTGTCTGTTGTTAGATTTTCAGCTTGGTTGATAGATTATTCACGCTATGTTTGTGCGTATTTGCTGAGTGCTGTGTGCTCTGTTTGTTTCGTTTTATGTACTATATTATTATTTTCAAGTCGATACGTTATGTGAATAATCTTGGGTATTAATGCGTAATAATAAGTGCCACCAAAGATGTAAAATAAGTGAGGCCAATCTGATGTGTCTGTTCACACCAGCAAGTGTTTTGCTGTAGTGACATACTATTTTCTTTTACCAGAGGAGTCATCGTTAATTTTAGCTAGTTTTAAATTGGACAGGCTTTATAGATTTGCTATTGTGACACTTTTTTTCACGGTCCGTTATTAGTCGTTTTCATTAATGTAAAAATCTGTTCAGATCTACATCTTTATAGCTGTCAATGTGTGTTATTTTTTACTGCCGTTAACAATTGAAAAATTGCATACTTTAAAATCTGAAGAGAATCATACCTGACCCTCTTTCGTGTTCACAGTGCACGGACAAGAGTTAGCTAAACTGAAGCTTATTAAGCTTATACTGTACGTTTTTGAACTTTTATAGTAGGTTAGTACCATTCAATTCTGAATGTAACCATATGTCCGTGCAGTAGTCCAAATTACACGAAAATAACTTTACCAGACATTCCTTATGCTGACCTAGTTTTCCGTAATTTCGCCGGTAGAACGGACAGACGTCTGTATGTATATTGAGGTCTATTAGCAGCGCAGCAGCCTAATGTTAGCTTTCTTTTGTTTATATCCTTTTTTATCCTAATAACGGTGCCCAAAGCCTAAACCTAGATCTGATGTAATTAAGTCAAATGTGTTAATACTTTTATGTACCTATTTTCCTCAAATTTCAGTCACTAGATGTATTATAATGGATAAGGAACTGAAAGTTACATTTTGTTTTGCGTGTTTGTATTTTTGAGTCAGTGTAATGTATATTTTTAAGATCTATATTCCAGCGTTATTAGCTAGTTTTTTATGTTATTGTACAGATTTTACGCGTGCAAAAAATGCTTTGTTGTGAGTTGTGGGTTATCTTTACTGGGATTGTATGTTGTCTAGGGCCTTTTCATTTATTCACCCCCAGTCAGGAATTAGAAATTTATTGAATTGATTTTTTTATACTTTAATGGACTTCTGTCTCTATTGATTTCATAATTTCAAAAATTAAGACTTTAATTTTCAAGTTTTAATAGTTTTTGAAATTTTAACGGTCTGATATTGAAAAATTTGTTCACAGAACACCTATATGGAAACCAAAAAGTTAGCTTTAATGTAAAAAACAGAGTTTTCAAATTTTTTGTAAAAAATTTTAAATTTTTTTCAAACATGTGTTTATTGACCTGATAGATTGCGAAGAGCCGTCCAAAAACGATATTTTTTTGGTTTTGGTCTAATAAGATTTGCAAATCTTGCAAAAATTTTAAAATTGAACAATTTTTTAAAATTTCCGATTTTTTTTAAAGTTCTGTTTTTTTGAAGTCCTGAGCTAAAGAGGAGCCCATTCGACCAAATATGCGAAATTTAATTTTTGTCAACGACGTAAAATCGTTGAATCCGTTCGACGAACTTAACTTTAGTGATAATATTATTAAAAAGGTGTTCCTCCGCATTTATTTTATTGTTGTTGTTTTGTTGTGGGAAGCATATTAATAGATTACCTGGTGGCTGGAAATCTCATTGTAGCATTTTTGATGTACGATAATTGTGTCTTTATTATTTCATAGAGTGAATAAATTATTGTTGGAAAAGTTGCTGCAAAAAATTTTCAAATGTTCGTGTTTTGGTTGCTGCGTACGGTGTTCCTGAATTTTTAGTTTGTCTCGCTATAGCCAACGTTGGGCGACTACTATTTAGTAATTTTGTCAGTTGAACTGAACGGACGTAAGGGAATACGAACGACACTTATGTATAAATAGATTATACAGCTTATATGCTCCCATATGTCCGCTAAGTCGGAAAAATTCCGCGAAGCATTACAGAATTATCAATGATGTCATGTTTGGCGTGATTTTGCCGCCCGGACAGACATGAGTAGTTGGACACTTATTCACCAGTTCAGACTAATAAGTTTGTTGTTGCTGAAAATACTAATATGTTTGTTGTTGAAAATGTGTGGTCACTGAACGTCGTAACACATGAAAGTCGTCTAAACGATACGTAGCTGTAGTTACAGCAATGCTCGAGACAAACTTGTAAATTTCAAAATCATAGAAATAAGTCTAAACCCAAACTAAATCGATGCTAACTCTGGGACTCAGCCTAAACCCAAACCCTAATCTAATCCGTTTTGAGTATATTGGAAAACTCACACTCACATGTGTTAAACTTGCTGGAAGGACAGCAAAATCTAATCGACAACGTAATGCCCACTATTCAAGTTCAGCTCACACAGGTTTTGCGTACAGGGACATATTGTAGGACGTTTTTGTGACTTCATTACGGCCTTTAACGCATCTAGATAAGTGAAAATATGAACAAATCGTACTTCCTAAATGGTGCAACATTGCCTGTAGCAGCCAGTATACTATCTGATTTAGTTCGAGTTAAATATATCCCAGTTCAATGATAAGTTAGGAGTGGGTACGTGCACTCCGCTATCTATGCGGCTAGCGCCCACGGCGCGCGCACAGTAACGAAACAATTAGGTCAAAAGTTGAGGTAATTTAGCAAGGTGCATTAGTAGTTACTAGTTACATGTAATAGATTTTTGTTCCTTCTAGAGAAGTAACTATTGTTTTGAAACCAACTCTGCGCAGTGTTAAATAGAGCTCTGCATGTTGGCAAGCGCATATGATTAACGTGTAAAGTCAGCTTGGGTAGTCTGCCCTTTTTTTGCAAAACACAATTTTTTGCAAATTTGCAGTTAATAATGGTCAATATAACTTTGTTTATGCACTAAAATATGCTTTTGTCTACTTTTTATGATTTTAGAATTTTTAAAAATGTAATTAAACAGACAATGTGCACGTGCTAATCACATGACCCTCTAGACTCAGTCATACCTGTTTTTGGAACAATTTGAAACACTTAGGAAAAATAATAAAATTGTGGTTCCAAATTCAACATTAAATAATTCATGATATTCCAGTTGTAATTAAATTGATTTAAATAATTAAATAAAACAAAACGTTAGCTTTGCTCAGCGTTAAAGAAAAATGTTCTCAGAAAGTTTCACATTTAGTATGAAAGCGAAGCCGAGTGGTCTAAGGCGCTGTTCTAGACTACCTACAGAAGTTCGTGCGCTGGTTCAATTCCTAGCTAGTATTTTTTACTTGAGAGTATTTTTCCTGTTGTGCCACAGCACAACTCTCTAATTTTGATTTCTGGCGGTATACACTGGGCTTGCAGTGCAATGTACGTCTGTGCGTCAGTTTGCTTTGAATATTAGAGGTACTGCGCGAGCGTCACATCACTGTCTAGTGCAAAAGTTACACTGTAAGCTGGAAAAATGTCAATGTGCGTTTGTTTAGTTCATGTGTGTCACATAGTGCGCGTGTGTCACATTGCTGATAGTACCAACATTGGACCAGATAATTTTGTTGGCAGCATCTTATGTTTCCTGCGAACTGTAGTCATTTTTGGTCATGAAAGAATGAATACACTTCTCACTCATCAAAACAACCCATTCCTACATAATTCGTCGTTAGATAATTAAAACTTTTTCCAGTTTTTGCATAAACAACTTATTGTAAGATTGCATAAAAACGCATTGAACTTTTGCATACACATTTTACAATAAGATAATTATCTGCTGCACAACAGGTTTTAGCTGACCTGCTGGTCAGCTTACTTGAACATAATTCTTAATACTTACTGAAGGTTTTGCCGCAGGTTGGGCTTGTTAGGTCAACTTTTTGTTCCTTCTAGAGAAGGAACTATTGTTTTGAAACGAACTCTGCGCAGTGTAAAAGTAGCAGCTACATGCTGTTATGCGCATATGATTAACACGTAAAGTCAGTATGGGAGCTGACTGCTCTTTTTTTTGAAAACGGCGTTGTTCCCAATTTTAAACGAAACAATTGTAAAGAACACTTTTTCAGGAATCTCAACCCGCGCATGAAATTTAAAAAATTCCCACCCTTTTTTCCCCCCACCGCCCGCCGACCCCCCCCCCCCCCCCCCTCCCCCCCCCCACCTTGTAATTTTGATTGATTTTTGTTCTTTAACATTTTTTGGGCATTGTAATGTTTCAGACAAAATACATACGCAATTCACGTGACTGTCTGGACTATTATCTGTTTCTCAGTTTCAATCTTCAAAATGTGGCATAAGCTCTAGTTCTTCAGTTAGTTAAAGCAAAGTTAGTGCAGGGTAGGATTATTATTAGTAAAAAATATTAATTATAATTTTGAATATTTATTGAGCGCATATTAATCATGTTTCTTTCCAAAAGCAGTGACAAACATCACAGCAATAGAAGTAGCGTGGCCGAGTGGTCAAAGGCGCTATCTCAAGAGGATGGTTCTAGATGATTGTCTTACGGCATGGGTTCGACCCCCACAGTTGCATTTTTTCCAAAAGAAGTAGTTAGGTACTGTTGTCTGCAAAATCTGTTTTTAACTAAAATTTTTGTCAATAGAGTGAACTGAGTCCTAAAATCAAAAGTAGTTTCATCAACTAGTACATGTTTATGGCCAAATATTTCAAGTTTTTACAGCAACTCAGTATGTATTTATGTAAAGCGCTGATACCATATTAAGCAACTGGAGCATGTAATATTAAGAATCGCAATGCACACTGAAGTCGAAGCTGAATTTGGCGAAATGTGGGTGACAAATATGGGTTTTGCACTCAACAAAGGAACCTTGCCCCTTTTCGGGCGAGCTTGTTTGAGTTGCGAACAAAGATGCACGGGAGCAATCAGCGAGGGAGGTGGTCCTGGTTTTAGCTTGATTTTAGGCGAAAGCCTGAAAAGTTTTTCACTTTTTGATTATTTACTTATTTGGGGCATTTTTGGCTGCGGCCGGAAATTTTTTGCTATTTTTTTTAATCTTCACTCAATTTTGGCATACTTTTTCGCCAATTTGAGATGGGGTAGGGGTCGAGGGGGATGGGTGCCTGGTTTCTGAGGGGGAGGGTGCCGAACTTCAGGTGGAAGTGGAACCCCTCCTCATCCCCTACCCCCTCCGTGTGCGTGTGCATCTATGATTGCGAATTTATTGAGTCTGGTCTGGTCCTGGTGCTCTTTCAGTAGATGTTATTTTGTGAAAATTTGGTCACAACAAATTCAAAGGATCCGTTACTGCTAATTTGAACTTTGAAGATCCACTTGGATATAGTGCGGTATATATTTTATTACTCAGCGAAGGAACCTTGCCCCCTTTGGGGCCTTCTTGTTAAGCTGTTTTGACTTTTGTAACCTTGCATTATCTATGTTTTTCTCGTTCTGGAATTTTGCTTTCTTTAGTTACTTATTTTACTATTATTTTACATATTTAATTATTATTTTACTTGTTGTGTGTTGGTTTTAACAATATACCTGTTTTGTGGTACATGTCTGAAATAACAGCGGCAAGAATAAACTGAACACGAGTATATGTGGACTGTTTCGCTGAATATGAATGTACCAATTAATGTGAAAATGCAGTTTTTGTTTTTAGCAGGATGACCTTGTTATGTAGCTTGTCGACTTTATTTATAAAATATGTTTTGAAGGTTTGAAGCAGTATAGCATTTAAATTACAAGCTTTATATATTTTTCCAGTCAACAACAAAAAGATTGTTTGATGTCTTTAAGCCTAGACCGGATCAAACTGTCGATGCGCCCATAAAGAAAATTCTATTTTGGCTGAAAAGACAAATTGGCTTATTGTTTAGTGAAGCTTAGGTTTTGTTTGGTCAAATGCAAGATCTATGATTTCTGAAAAAACAAAACAGTTGACGTGACTAGAATAAACTAGCCAAGTTATCAAGCCCCATATTTGGTATTCATCACTTGGGGTGCCAAATGATCATTGTGGGTATTACAGGGTTAAGCATTTAAGCAGTGACGTCAAGGTCAAATGTCAAGTCGATTTTTTAATTCTAAAGTTTTTACATTTTCGACATTTCGTCGTATATGGTTGCTTTGAAGGCATTAATCGAACGGATCATACCATTTTACAGGCTTAAAAAATGGACTCAGAGGTGTTATCAGCCTGACTTTTATCATCGCAGGAAGCTTTGTTGCAGTAATCTGAAAAGAACAGCACAAAAGGAATAAAAAAAGTCCATTATTTCAAAAATGCGTCAGTTTAGACTCGCAGAGTTTCGTGATGGAATTTGTAGTATTTACAATAGTCGTTTGGGATTGGTAAGTTTAGAGTGTGCCTGTCCCTGCGTGCGCTATTAAAATTATAATGCGTAATACCATTTCATTATACTTGGAAATTAATATAGTGCTAATGAACCGGCAGCTAAATGTTAAATTTACTCATTCTTTCTTTGTCTTATTCTTTTAAGATTTTTCTCTTGAGATTTAATTTGAAATCGGCGTAATAAATTGCAGGACTTGGAAAAGAGTAATATAATCACTATCTTTATTCGAACTTCTGTAGTTAGACGAATTAGTCTGTATATAGGACCAAACAACGGGGCTACAAAACGGGACCAAACGAACATTAGTAACCCTTATAGCATACTAATAGCTAGCAAAGCGAGAAAACTTAATTGAGAGTTTCTCTTCTCCTAAATTGAGGTTAAAAAGTGAAATTTCGGTAGAGCTTGCACTTTGTGTTGCTGCAACTATGGGCCTTTCCTTTATCGGATTGGATGGACTGGACTTATTTTAGACCGAGGTTTATGAATTAAATATTGGACTTAACGGACTAAACAAGTTAAAATAAATCAGGAAGCTAATTGTAGTCCAAACCGGTTCCTAAACTACCACTGGTCTAAACGGATTTAGCATGAACGCCTACGGATTAGCATGTGTAGTGAAGTCCATTTAGTCTGATTAAAAAGCAGGGCGCTAAAATTAGTCCGTTTAAGTCCGGTTCTGGAATGGCATTTTTAGCATAATTTTGAAATAGTTTAGTCCGATTAAAATTCTCTTTAGTCCGGTAAAGACATATGTAGGCCGTATGTTACGGTAGCTATGTAGCTTACTGCACGTGAGTTGAGTATGCAAAGTTGTCTTCATGTATCGCTGAAGCTGTTGTTGGACTGCAGTTGCTAATAAGGGTTGTTAGCTATCTTTGACCGCAAGTTCTTTGTTAACAAGTCTTGTGATCATACGTGGGACTGGGCAGCTAGCGAATTCTGGGGGGGCGG
This sequence comes from Trissonchulus sp. WLG1_4, assembly GCA_030248245.1. Classification (NCBI taxonomy): domain Eukaryota; kingdom Metazoa; phylum Nematoda; class Enoplea; order Enoplida; family Ironidae; genus Trissonchulus; species Trissonchulus sp. WLG1_4. The sequence goes on from JASANF010009840.1 coordinate 7,300, forward strand.
TGAGCCACCGGGGGAGGGAGCAATTTTTCCGGCTATTTTTGGCTTGAGCCTCCAATTACCAGTTTCGCTTCGTGAGCCACTAATTTTTGCTCCGTGAGCTACAGCTAGGTCTTTATTTGAGTGCAAATTTCTTTCATTTAAATTAAAGTTTCTTTCATTTTTCTTTTCTTTCATTTTCATTTTTCTTTAAAATATTTCTTTCTGTTTTCTTTCCAAGTTTCTTTCTTTCTGGTTTCTTTCTTTAAAATTTCTTGCCTTTTCTTTCAAATTTCTTTCAGTTTCTTGGAAGCTTCTTTAATTTTCATTTATTCGTGTAGGCTTGTCATCTTTTGACAAAGGTCGCAAAAGTGACACCTGAAAATTTGGGACAGGTGTTGTAGTGCAGACGACCGCCAAAATGAAGCAAAACAAGCCTCTAATATGAGGCGACGCAAAAAATTTCAATTCAAGTTGCCGTAGTTTCATAATAATTTTCTTGAAACATACTATTTCAAAAATAAATCTTCAAATAAAAATTAAAAGTCACGTGTGTGACATCCATTAAAATAACAAAGCAGAAAAAGTTATACGGATATTCAGTCTAGCAAAAGAAGAACCGCTAGATTAGAAATGACTTTTGATCTGCATTAATTGTCAAAAAATTAGTATTCAAGCACCACACACGCTTGTAATTTTAAGCTGGAAGTATGTCTAATTATTAGCCAGACGTCGCGCGCATCATAGACTGCGCGCGCACTTTACGTAATACATCTGCGCCAATCAGTTATTCTTTGCAAATTTTAACATTTGCCCCTTATCCTTCCATTCCAATCCCTTCCATTTTCTTTCTTGTTTCTTTCGAATTTCTTTCTGTTTCTTTCAATTTTCTTTCATTTTCTTCCTCTTTTCTTTAAATTTTCTTTCAGTTTTCTTGACAAGTTTCTTTCTTTCTTTCATTTTTCTTTAAATTTTCTTGGCACTTTTCTTTAAAGTAAAGTTCTCTTTCTTTTTCTTTCATTTTTCTTTCCACTCAAATAAAGACTTAGCTGTACCTTCGAAACATTCTGGAGGGGGGGGGGTGACGGACTTGTCTGGGGGGGGGGGGGTGAGGATGCCTTCTGGGGGGGGGGGTGAAAACCCCCCAAACCCCAGTTGTGATTATTTTAATTTTTACTGCCAGTATTTGCCAGGCCCGGTTCCGACTAGGCGGAAATAAGACATAAGGTCATTTTATTTCCTAAATGCCATTTTATTACAGATATAAGAAATCAAAAAGTCGTTGTTGTGTTTAATTCTTGTTCCTTCTCGACAAGTGGGAACTTATCGACATTTTGTTTTTATACTACTTTGCTTCTTTTTTATTTCTGCCTAGTGGGAACCGGGCCTGAGGGCTTGTTCAGATAATCGGATTATCGGGATTAGATTAACTGAAATAGCTTTAGTAAGTCGGCATATTAATCAAAGCATCTGTCTGAATACCTATATGCAAGTTTACGCAATTAACACATGATTAACTGTGTCTAATTTGCGGAATTTTTACCAAGGTTTAGTTCAACAATTTGCTGTTTGGGGTGAAATTTCATCGAAACAGCTAATCTGACAGTAGTTGACTTTTCATTCTCAGAAAATCTGACAGCTTCATGTTTAACGAAAAGTGACAAACTTTGGCCGAAAGTGACAAAACATAGAATGTATGACAGAGCAATTAAATGTAGAGATTTTCTTCTTGCTTTCTGTAAGATTTTCCTGACAGTCTCAGAATGTAAAGTACAGTGAAAAGTACAAGTAAGTACAAACTGTTTGTTTTACATTATAAATGTGTCTCTTTGTTTTAGCTGTTTATTATCTATCAGTTTCTATTTAACAACTCTGCAACTAAAAATGACTGTAATATTTTTTCTGATGGTTGCTGGTTTTGCTGGTGCTCAGAATATTTCGGAGATAAGGTGGGTTATGTATTGTACTTTAGGGTAACGACTAACCCTAGTATAACCCCTAACTAACCCGGGCTTCCGGGAAACAGAAGATTTGACCTACTTGAAATTATGCAGGAGTTTGAATATCTGAATTTTACAGTATTACCTACGGGAGGGGATTGGGTAAAGCCTGTTTCACACGAGACGGATTTTTAAGAGAAGTTGCCCATGAGAATCGTCAGGGGACGCATTAATGTTTTCAAAATAATAGTAAATATTCTTGTCTTATTTGGAACGAATGGGATTTCGCTGGGGGCACATATGAAATAAATCCCTATCGCGATCTTTTTGAAAATTCCCGTGAAAATCCACCCAGTGTGAAACACTGAAAAAGGCAAGTCAAAAGTCATTCATTTATTTTTCAGTACTTTATTAATTTACATATACATATGCGCTTTCATGTTTTAGATGTTCACCCCCAGTTGGTTCAGATATCTCAGAGCTGATTCAGTCGTATATGGATGTTCTGAGGTACGACTCGTGTTCAGCGATGGAAGCGGTCAACTTGACTCTCAGTTTAGACTCAAAATTTATGTCACGTGACGACGTGATTTCGGTTCTCACCAATCGGTTGCAGGCTTTTCGGGTGCAAGGGTTCATCTACAGTACCATCACCACTTGTGTCTGCTACAACCCTGCGGTGTTGATTTTCGGTCTGTTGGCGAATCTAGCATGTTATGTGATCTTTAATGACGCCGAATTTTCCGGTTTCAGCTGCGCTTCTTACTTCAAAGTCATAGCCGTCGCGAATTTCATAACTTGTTTCGGTGCGGTTCCAGAATTTTTCGGTGCCTGTAGTTCCGTGGCCCATTTGGCTTTTCAGGCCACCCGATATGGCCAATTTTCGCGGAGCTGCCTGTCCTATTGGTTGGGGGCGTTCGTAAATGATGCTGGTCGTTATATGCTCTGTGGTTTGACCTCTGACCGATTGATTGCGTTATATTTCCCCAATAAGTACGACCTTATCAATAAACAACGACTGTGGAAGTCTTGGCTGGCTCTAGGAACTTTTATAGCCTCAGGCTATTGGGTTACGATGTTATGCGGTGGCTGTAGGGCATTTTGGCCCGAAAATTCCCAGGGACTGTCAGCTTTCTGCGACCTAACCAGTTTTGGAGCCTATCTGGCTATTCATTCTGGCCTGCTACAGGCGGCTTTTGTATTTCTAGGTAGCTTAGCGATCATTATTAAAATGTTGAAGGTTAAGTCGAACCGAAACAGCCTAGTTTCTGGGGAAGGTGAAAATTCGCGTAAAGAACGGGGGATGATTATTTTACTTTTGTGTCAAACTTTCGGTTTGCTGTTAAACCAGATTATGTGGAATTCTTATCTGATGATTACCCGTTATCAGAATAATAACTTAAGTGATCTTATTCAGAACTATTCTTATTATAATGCGTTATTCCATACCTACACTTTACCCGTGGCTGCTCAAGTGTATATAATGTTTGCCGCCTATACGTGGGTTTTGTCTTTTGTGGGTGATTTTTGCTTTTATATAATTTTCTACAAACGTTTTCGAATTGCTTTCGTTCAGAAAGTTAAGCGACTTTTTAACGTATCGACCGATCGGGTTGAAGATGTTACGGCAACCGTGACGGTTAAAACATTGAAAGTGAACTATTAAATTTATGTACTGTGTACTAAATGGTCACATTGTTTAAACATAATTAAATATGAATATTTTGATAGACGGGAGTATATACCATGTATAAGTTATTTTATCCGCATTATAATACATATAGCTATCAGTTGGTCAGAAGTAGAGTTACAAAGTTACAGGTTAAATGGACGCTTAAACCCTGTTCATACTTGTCCGTGTCCTTGTCCCTATCGTTTTATCCCTAAAGCCCGGTTCATACTCGTCCTTAAGGACTGTCCCTGTCCTTAAGGTTTGTCCCTGTCCTTATAAAAGATTAATTCATACTTCCGAAGTGTCCTTTTCCTTTTCCCTGTCCCTAAGCTGCGATTGATTCATACTTGTCCCTAAGCAGCTTAGGGAATGTCCTTAAGCAGCCATAAGGACTGTCCCTATGTCCCTAAGCAATGTTGAGCAATGTTCTACTTTTTCCTTGTCCCTAAGCAACTCGGCCAATCAAAATACGGCAGTTGCTACATATGACACGAAGAACAGCCAATCACGGACGAACTCGACTACTAGTGAAAGAATGTCATGGGCTTGTGTTGCGGTAATTATTCCATCGTTATTTCTGGGTTATTTAACACATTTTTGCGTGAAAAATACGTGGTTTTCAATTTTTATACCAACCTGAAATGTACTAAAAGTTTATAAAGATGTTTTAGAGCTCAAGTTTATATGACCTGGTAGTCAAGTGGTTAAGATTTTTGCTCCTCAAACTATGTATCAGAGTTCGAATCCCATATTCGAAATTTTGTCTTTTCTTTTTTTTCAGCCTACAAATAGGTTTGATAACTTTTTCAAAGTACTTTAAACGAAACGCATTTTATCCAATGACGTTTGAGCATTAGTTCATGTGAGAAAGACTATTCCCTTGTCCTCAAGGAGTATGAATCAATCACCTCTAAGGACAGGGACAAGGACATTCCCTATAGACCTTAGGGACATTTCTTAAGGACAGGGACAAAGCATGAGGACACAGGGACAAGGACACCTAGGGACAGGGACAAGGACAACGCTTAAGGACAGGGACAACGCTTAGGGACGAGTATGAACCAGGCTTTAGTGATTTCAGAAAAACTGCACAGATATGCATACATACATAAACCATTCTTTTGCCGATAGTTGAGATCAGAGGTTCTAGACAGTATTCAAATTGTTCAAACGCATCTGTCAATTTTCACAGTAGCTGACCGAAATTAGTCCTTGTCTCTGTCCCTGTGCCCTTAAGGACACGTATGAACCGAGCTTTTAGCAAAGTGTGAGACTTGTGTATTTTCTAGACTTAATACTAAGTTATGTAATTTTAATTAATTATTTATTTAGATCATTACAGTTAAGGATTAAAGTAATTAACTTAACAATAAGTTAAATAGGCTAATTAAGTAAGTTAACATAAGCAGTTAGCTTACCTAGCTAACTGCTTATGTTTTAGATGAAGGTGACCAGCGGATAGAGAACTATCCTTTGGCGTGTCCGCCCTCGGGTGCGGTCAGCGGTGCTTATTCCGTTACAAAGCCCTGGAGCGTCAGGGGTGCCACTTCAAGAGTCACTACATCCGTGGAGGGGGGGCAGCCCCTCAAGGCATAATGCCCTACACGGACCCCTGTTACCTTCCCACTTTATTATTACTACATTCCCACGTTATCCCACATTTACCGACCAGCTGAGGATGGACTGCTGGGTTGGCAGGAGCAATGTGCGGATGTGCCCCTATTCTCTTGCTCAAGGAGACTACGTATAACCCAGTAGCTGGGATTCGATCCTACAACCTTCAGATTGGAAATCGAACACTGTAACCTCGGCCACACTGGCCACATGTTTTAGGATTATATTAGATCAGGCTGATTGGTTACTTTATTCACAAGTAAGTAGGTAGGTTAAGTAAGGCTTCAAGTTTACATAGCATTGCTCATAAAATGTGATTAAATGATTCTACTGAATTATTTTATGAATAATGCAACTATTTATGTAAAAAATTCAAAAATTTTAAACTACTAAGCTGTACAGTTTTTGCATTATTTATGTGACAATATTTACAACTTAGCTAACACATTTTATGTACCCCTAACGGCCGTACAATCATAGTGCAAACTTTGCGTCAGTAGAGAACGGGGTTAAATGAAGTTTCATCGAAAGTTTGTTATCAATATAGCCCAGAGTAGGTACAGTCAACATACAGTATATATGCAGTTTACAGTACCCATGCAAAACATAGAGCTGTACTGTATAAGCTTACAAGGGTTGAAGGAAGGGGTATGGGTGGAATGCGTAATTCGTATTGTGCCTGTTTTTGAAGAGGCGAAAATGTTAGGGACAAACTTGCGTATGATATATTTTCTGCTTGCCAGTTTAAATATAATCATTACCCGACTAAGTGTTTGCGGACTTATCGAACAATTAGCCTCAAAAAGTTAACTAATGAAGTTTACTAATATCGGTTATTAATTATAATCGGGTCAATAAAAATAAAGTTTTATTCCACAAATTTAGCTTGGTTAACTAACGTATGGGTGGGATTAAGGTTTAGTCTTGTGCATTGCTTCCGCTAAAAATGACCCTGTAACGCTTGGTTCACACTTATTCCTGAGGACTCAGGTACAGGGTCAAGGTCAAATTTTGGTCAATTGCTGTGAAAACTTGACGGCATCATTTCGGCTGATTTCTCCATACGTTATAGTGGTGCCCACAGCAATTGGCTCTGCAGTTTTCTTGGAATCGCTTAGGGACAAAAAGATAGGGACAAACAAGAAGGACAATTATCCCCGGGCTTTAAGTTTTAATCTTCTGTTATAGCTAAACTTCGGTGTTGAAAGTATTTTTTTGCTGACTGAACCAGAACCAACATATGGCTGTAAGTATGAATCAACCCAAGCAGCTTTGATCAGGATACCCCCTAGGAACACCGCTTGGGGGTACCCACTGTCTTATCTGTAAAGTTGACAGTGCAAATTTAAGCATTAGCTAAACTGTTGCATCAAGCTTATGCAGTGTTGACATAAGTTTCAGGCTAGACAAGGCTATTTGCGACTATAGCAATTTTCATGGCTCTGCTGCGTTTTGATAATAGGGCAGCGAAAGGATGACAATAAGTTTTTCAATGCGTTATTATTATTTTTTTCTGATTTTTTTAAATTTAATTGTAATGCATTGGTGATGTATTCAATGGGATTGAAGTGTGATCTTTTATATTTTATATCTTTGTTGTTTTCTTTATTCTTACGTTTCGGCGTTATTTGTTTTATTTGACTGTGGCTTTATGATTTTAGAAGATTATATAAGTTAGATGAGTAAATATGTACATAATTTGTTGCGTAAACTGTATGTGTTAGCCGCCAAACTTTGAACAATAATAATGTTTTGTGCGTGGATAGTTTGTGAAATCAAGAGTACCTGTATATTTTTTATTTATTGTTATTTTTTTATTTAAAATTATGTAGCGAACCAAAATGGAATGAACTGCCTTATGGTCAAGGATTTAGACGAATTTAAAATTTAACAAATGAGATTAAAATTTTTTAGGCATTTTTCTCATACTGCGATTCAATTGAAATGAAGCGTTTTTGTCCCTTTTGTTTTTTGTCAGTAAGCGCCATCTATTTCCGATTTTGGGCGAGTGATCTAAAATTGGATTCGCAAGCAATTATGTAAACAATCTCATATAATCTTCTGCTAAACCTTCGAAAGTATAATGTCTAAATTTTTTATTATACTGACAAGAGGTCAGGTAAAACCTCTTGCACAGCCAATTTCTATACCTATACAACTGTCTTTACCAAACAAAGTATGTTAAACACTAAATTAAATGTTTATGACACACGCATGGTATGATAATCCATGGTGACAGATCCACTGACATCGTTTGTCGATGTTTCCTACGATCTGTGAAAGCACAAAACAGTTTTGACGCGCGCTAGTGTGCTGATACTGAGGTTGCACAAACGTACTGATAAAAGATGCAGCACAAGCTTAGAGTTACCAAAGTACATAATAGTGTCTCACTCTAGAAGAAGAGTGAGACACTTCTTCTAGTGACAGATTATTAGACCGATTACTCTGTACTCCTGAATTTACGTTCCAAAATTAAAATTAAAAACCTAGATGTCGTTTTGGAAGCTTTTCATAAATCGAATGAGTCGCATAAAGTCTTAAAGAATGCACCAGTGAGGCTTAGAGGATATTTTCCAATATTGATATCTGTCAATTTTGTTATGAGACTACACATGTTTTGTAATTTTTTTCTGCAAAACTTCATATTACAATTTTTTGTCTGACGTTTTGTAGACTACATTTATGTTTTTGCTAGACAGTTTTTTAGTAGTTTCGCAAAAAAACTGTAAAGTATGCAACTCATTATCAAAATTTCGTTCTATGTTGTGTAAACACAGTCGCGTCTGTAAAAAAAGTTCTTCCGTCAAACAAAATGCATTGCACACGCTTTCATTTTCACCATGTATCTTTTAAACTATATATAGTGTAAGTATAGTTACACCGCCACTGTAATTAACTTACTTTAACGTTAGAATAATAAATTATAAAAAGTCTACCAATATAAACACTGTTTTCTTTTATATTAACAGGGGGTTGTAAATTTGCCGAGTGTCTGGTGTGCGAAAAATGCGATTATCTTTAATTTGGGTTGCCGTTTTTTGCGGTTGCGCGGTTGCCGAAGATTCTAGCTATTTATTCACCGCTGGGGATGCCTTTGTGCAGAACCCTAGTTTCCTATGGTACCCCTCGAATTCCCTGGAAGTCCAGTTTAGCGTCAGAACAACCTCGTATGCAGGCCAGGTTGCCTTGCTAATTATGACGCGCCCTGACTCCAACGTGATTCTTTATGAAGTCGCCATCAGCATCAAACACAGAGCGCTGTCAGTGAGCGTCAACAATGAGCAAGGAGCACCTTTGGCTAAAATACTCATGCAAGAAGGTGGGTGATATACTGATATGGTATATAACAAGTTTCATACTTGCGTACTGTGTACTGTGTAGTGACCTACTCTTGGTACCATAAGGCAAAATAGGCTTTGAAAGACTTCTCTGAGAATGTTAGCATTGCTAAGAGTATACCTATGGCTTGCTAAAACGGTGGCTTTGTTAAACGGTCCGAATTGGCTGCGTGTCTTGTTTGGAAGCGACCTCCTTTGGGAACGTAGAAGGACTCATTTAGGAAGTTTACAGGACCCGCTTGCGAATTTGTATGTATTGGGGAATGCATCCATTTTGGAGCTTTTATGACCGCTAATGTGCAACGCATCTTTTCACGCTGTCAAGCTGGCCAATGGGACGCGTGTCATACTCTTCTCAGTTCCCATTAGGTTTAGGTACACTTGGTATTATCATTATTCAAAACTACATGATGTCATTATCATCGTCTGAAAGACTTCTTCGCTAAGCTGCACCGTCCTACAGCACAAATATTCTTCAAAATCAAAATTAATAAAAACGCAAGCATCAAAATAGGTATACAAAAATATATCTTTTTACTTGAGCTATGTCAGTATTTCAGCATTTTTATGTTCACTATAATTAATGTTTTGTTTAGACTTTTAAGGACTCAGTAAGGTGTTTTTGCTCTTCGTGTGGTCGTGGTCAACATAATGTCTATGTTTCAGATATCAGCGATGGCGAAGATCGACTGGTTTACCTGCAGATGACCGGGGAGCATCTAACTCTGCGAGTGGGGGGCACTCAACAGGCCAGCCCCATTGTCCCCGCCATAGAGGAGTCCACTTTGGAGTTGACCTTCAATTTGGGCAGCACAGGTGGGGGCTGAATTTATTTCATGACGTCACTTGTTTTTTTTGCACCTGCTTGCGTGCGACTAAAGTCTGACCAAAAAATCGTTAGACCCTGAAACAAATTTAAGGGGGAACTGTTATAAATGAGAATTAGGGCCTATGAGACTCGGGGGCTGTGGTGTAGTGGTTAGCATGCCTGACTTCGAAGCAGGTGGCCCGGGTTCGATTCCCGGCGCCTCCATTTCTTTCATTATTTCTAAATTGGGGCATCCTCTTTCTATTCAACATAGTGGCGACCGTGACATAGGACGGAGAGGATAGGGCCGGGTCCTCAGGACAGCCCTATCCCCGAACCGTCTTCGGAGGTGGGTTAGGAGCCCCATGCCCTGGGTTGAGGTTGGCACTTCAACCCTTACGGTACTCGTGCTGTGTGCAGTATGAATGTGTACATAGTGTCTTTCTGGTGTGGTCCCTCGGTTAAGGGTAATCCGAAAAACCCTCGGTTTCGGTTAGGGGTGAGCCGGTTAAAACCCTAGGTCTTGGTTGGGAATCGTTCTGGGTCGATCGAGAAACCCTGTGGTTGCGGGTGAGCCAGGAAACCCAGGAGTGTGGTGTGATTGAAGTAGGCTTGGAGGCCTACGTGTGAATGTGCTCCGCCCGTGAGGCATCGGGTTCGCCCCGGGAGATGAGTATCGGCAGAGTATCGTTGCAGGGTCGCAACGATGTTCGAAGGGGGGACCCTGTTATAAATGAGAATTAGGGCCTATGAGACTCGGGGGCTGTGGTGTAGTGGTTAGCATGCCTGACTTCGAAGCAGGTGGCCCGGGTTCGATTCCCGCCTCCATTTCTTTCATTATTTCTAAATTGGGGCATCCAATTCAGAACAACGTATCAAGCTGACGGTGGGAGGGGGATGCTACGCTTTTTTGAAATTGTGCCGATTTAAGAGGAAGCTGAATAGCGGAAACTTTGTCGGGTGAGGGGGGTAGAGCGTATAAGAGGCATCGGTAGGGTCGGTCAGGTGAGAATGTTTTGACCTGATGTTAACTCTAATGGACAGCAGCAAATTGTATCATTATTCTTCTAGAGTGAGTTAGGTGTCTTGATAAGCATCATACAACTTCAGTCATCAGCCAATACGAACCTACGGGTGTTCGGAACGAAAACGCGCATTTATTTATTTATTTATTTTTTATTTTGTTAGTTTATTTCAGGCTCAGACGAAGAAATGGCCCTGACCGGCTGCATCTCGCGCTTGTCGATCGCCGAAGGCAATGTGGCAGTGGACATCAGTGACCCCGTGAAGGATGGGGTGAGCGTGCCCTGTCCCACCTGGGACACCTGCCCCAAGGACCACTGCCACAGTGCCGCCCCCTGTGTGGACGCCTTTGTGGACGCCTTTTGTGACTGCTTTGTGGTGGGGCAGAGCGGGCCCTATTGTTCTGATGGTGAGGACATCCTTTGTCTGACTGAACTCTGAAAGTTGCTCAGTGTGGATGTTGACAATTTATCACTGTATTTAAGTAGAAAAATAAGGATAGTGCGATATTGTGTTTTTTAATCGATGATTATTCTTGATATCAAGAGTACATCAGCTGTTTATTTTGAGGGTTGATTGTGGAGTCGGAAGCGGATGTTTTAGGCTACTATTTTATTTTCTGGACCTAGAAGATGAAAGACGCTTGAGAGGGGGTATAACAATTTCATGCCCATTTATATTAACGTTGTTAGAGCCTGCTTCTGAAAAAATGCAAATTTTCACTTGTATCCCCTTTTTCAAATGTACATAGAACCTTAGGCTCGATTCATACTTGCAGCCGTAAGTCCGTATAGGTAGCCGATAAAATTATGAAATAGTCACGCCACTAGTACTGTATAACATTAGATTGCGGCGTCATTTTTTTGTAATTTCATCTTATCAACGGACATACGGCTGTAAATATAAATCGAGCCTTAATCAACCACAATAACTACTAAACTATCCACAGATTGTTAGGGCATTAAAAAAAGTTGAACAAAAACAATTGGGTGTTATTCTTGTTTCAGATTCGGCCGTGGTCAGTCTGTCTGGGGAGGAATATCTGTCCTGGATCATCACCCCCGCTGCAGCTGGACTTTCCCCAGGAAAGCAACCTCAACGACTCGCCCTCAGATTTAAAGTTGGTTTTGATTTGATACTAAAAACATGTGCTTTTGATTGGATTGAACAAAGTTATGCAGCAAAAAGATATAGCTGTTTTCATTACTTGTCGAAAATTAGTGCTTGATGAGCATGTCATATGCATGCGTTCAAACATTCTACACGCTGATATGCGTGTATAAGTTTTTGTGGGCGCACACATATACTGTGAATAATGATTTATTTTTTCCATAACTTTGCTCAATGCAATCAAAAGCACATGTTTTTTAGTATCAAATGAAAGCTAAAGAACTGAACTTTAATGTGGTACTAATTATTTTAACTAATCTTAAACAAAAATTGCTGAAAAATGGCTGTAAACTTGACAAATATTGAAAAATTTACTATCAAATTTTGAAAGTTTATTACTTTCACAGACCGCGCGAGGTCACAGCGCGTCTATTGATGCAAAATTTGTCAGATATGGTTGAGTATTTGCTGAGTTACAGCTAATAAAACGGGCCAAAAATGACGTTTTTCAATGGAAAAATCAAAAATAAAAAAATCGATAATTTTTGACAGGTGCATGCTATAGTGATTTTGTATATATCGTTAGACGCAGAATAGAATGGGCTATCGAATGATATATAATACATTAGGTTCCCTGTAATTAGGCGGAAAAATCCATTTTATTTGAATTAGAATTTTTAACTACAATTTTTTCGAAATAATTCATTTTCATGAAAATCTGCATCAAAATTGCTTTCGAATGATACAGTACATTGCAATGTACTGTATTTTTTTTTGCAAACTTTTTTTTGCAATGTACTGTATATACATTATGGGGGTTACCTCAAACGACTAAGCTGCTATGAAGCAATGAAGTTCCATACATACACTTTTTTGTCAGACTTTAGTTTATTAATCGACAATAATGAGGCAATAAATCGTTCAGTTGATTGGCAGAATTAAGCTTCACACAGAACAGAATTAACCAAAAGATAAACTTCACTTGCGGTGAATCAGAAAAAAGACTCATTAGTTGAAAGTTTTGCAATTTCATGATGACACCGATGTGAGAACCTCACGTTAAAAGTCAAATTTCGAAGGCAACAAAGTGACGCACAAAATTCAAACAACAGTTTGAGAGTGCGAAACGGGTGGTAACACCGCGCGCATGACAATTCATGACAAAGTTCAAATTAAACAAATGTCAACCCACCCGCCAAAAAAATAAAGCTACACATATCTGTAGAAGAAATTCTGTACTGGGCTACCACAGAATATGTGGATCCAGTGTAGATGTATCCTCAGAACTCAGAGCCCATTTCTTTACCGGATTAAACGGACTGGATTTATTTTAGTTCGACGTTAAGGAATGGCACATCGGAAGAAATGGGTTGAAATAAGTTACCCTCTTAGTTTTACTCCGAGCTGATTCCTAAGCTACTATTGGACAAAATGGAATTAACATGCACGCTTAAGCCCGGCTTATAGTTGTCCTTATGCTTGTTAATGTCATTTTGTCTTTAAGCAACTCTAAAAGAACTACCTGGCCAAATGTGATAATTTTTTTCATGAAGAATGTCAGGGTAAAGCCCAGTTTGTTTTGAAAAAATTACACCAAACAATTACGTCAATGCTTCACACCAGTTGACCGAAAATAAATGTCCTTGTCCCTGTCCTCCTGTCCTTAAGGACAAGTATGAACCGGGCTTTAATGTCCAGCTTACTTAGACTAATTTGGATCATACATCTAATCTAATAAACCCAATTTTGTTTAAAGCAGTCTAGTAACTGTATTTTGTTCTATTTTTTGCCCTTTGTTTGCTTGTCTTCTGATTTGTTTCTTTTTTAGACGCCAACAAAAGACCCCTTTTCGGGAAGTCAAATTCTCCTGGTTGCTGAATTGGCATCGGAAAATGGTCAGCTGGAAAGTTTGCTGAAAGTTGTTTTGCTGGATGATAGAGTTCAGTTAACGCTGAGCGAGATTGGATCGTTGGAGGCCAAAAGTCCAGAACCATTGTCCAATTCTGAGTGAGTTCGGGAGAGTCGGTGCTATGATCAAGAGTACATACTAAAGTCTGACCAGAAATTGCTGAACCCTGAAACAAAACAGGGGGCATGATTTTTGTGACTGCTTGTGCAATCCGTTCTTTTCCCAATGAAATCGCGTGTTCCTTTTTGTCTCAGGGTCCAGCATTTTCTGGTCAGACTTTAAGCCTGGTTCATACTTGTCCTTAAGGACGCAGGGACAAGGACAAGGACAAATTTCAATCAGCTGCTGTGAAGAATTAACACAAGCGTTTCAGCTAACGTTTTTCTTACAATATTGAAGTGATCCCAACTTCATCCATGCAAAAAGTTGGCGGATTTGGCCAAGCCGTTTTCTTGCAATTGCTTAAGGACAAAATGATAGGGACAAGGAAAAGGACGAGTATGAACCGGGCTTTAGTGTGTTATTGCTTCCATAATAAGCCCGGTTCATACTTGTCCTTAAGAATATGGGGACAGGGACAAGGACAAATTTGGGACAGCTGCTGTGTAAAATTTACGTCATCGTTTCTGCTAATTTTTGGCATGACAACAAGAATTTACTTAAACTTACCACATGCGCAAAACTAGCAGAAACGATTGCATCAATTTTCCACACCAGCTATCCCAAATTTGTCCTTGTCCCTGTCCCTATGTTCTTAAGGACAAGTATGAGCCGGGCTATAGTGAGACAGTATTATGTACTCTTGATATGAGTGTGGCAGGGACAATGTTATGTACTCTTGATATAACATATGTATGTGTCATGTGTGGCATAGGTTTCATTGCATTCGACTTGTTTGAAGAATCAGTCTCAGAGGTGTCGCTGAGCACGAGTTTACGCATAATTTTAGCAATTTGGTAGATAACAATCTCTTGAAAGCGGAAGGACTGATCGTGATCGTAAAGACCGCGGTTGTTCTTATGAGCTCACAAAAAGCAAAATAGAAACTGTTCTAATTTTTTTAGATGTTACTAGCATAGGAGGACTATCGGTTAATCTTCTTCTAAATGGTTTTGTGTTTGTTATTGTTTGTTATTTATGTTTATTATGTTTGTTTTTGTTATTATGTTGATGACAAATAGTGAAATACTGAACTAATTGCTTTCTTGTGATATTAGGTAATTAAGAAGTTATTATTTTTTGTTTTTTTTTAACTTTTTAGATGGCACACCATATTAATCTCAATCTCCTACAACCAGCGATTCTTGCGGCTGCAGCTGGACAAAGAATTCTATCAGGAACTGAAGTGGGATGTTACGTCCCAACTCATGTTCGAAAACGTCATTTTCATTGGTGGTTATGAGTCCAAAGGTGTGTGCTTATGCAGTAGTGAATTTTCGGAAATATAGGGCCGTATTCTTTAGAATCACCAGGGGGTAAGTTAGGTTATCCTTACCCACTGGTAAAGGTAACGGTAAAGTATTCTCCAACGAGATCATAAGCCAATATAATAATAATTACTAATGTTTACGCTTAGCTTTATCGGTGCGTCAGAATTTGTAGGTAACCTAACTTTGCCTCTGAGTGATCTTGATAATGCGACCGCGGTGAGATAGTTTGTATTGCAATGTAACGTTTTAGGTACTCAGCCCTTTATCAGGTTTATTTGTAATATTTGTATTTAAATTTATTAAAACTGTGCCCCCGAGTATGTACATGCTCGCCGACACAAGACCAATCAGACTAGGTATTGGTATACAAATTCTTCCTGATACATGAACAAAAGCTATCATTTAATGTTACATGGCAAAAAAGTTTCCAATTCATTACTGAGAACAAAATACCAAAGACTTACGAAGCTTATTCATACGTACAGTACATGGCTAAAACCTGTTTCAGCGGTAATAAACTATTATTTAAATTTTTTATTTCAGAACTGGGTCCGTGGTACCGCGGCTGTCTGAAGGATGTCTATGTGGACTTTGCCTCAGTGATTGATCTCTACAACGAGGACAATATCGCCAAAGTCTCGGTATACGGCCAGGTGGCTCGATCTTCGCTCGCGTGTTCCTCGAGCGACCGAATGATTGCCGATGGGGTGTCCAGTGTCAATGACACCTCCAGGCCCCCCACAATTGTGGCACTGCCCCCCAAGTTGATGGAAACCCCCGCGCCTGAGGTGGCGGGCACGACCGCAGATGATTGGGACAACTTGTGGGATGTAAGAACTAAGAATGAGTGTCGGTTGGCTTGCGGTGGTTAAAACTCAACGTCGATTCATACTTACAGCCGTATGTCCGCTCAGCCGGTAAAACTACGAAATAATCCAGCCCAAATAGTTAATAAGATCAAATCGTGACGTGATTAGTTCATAGTTTGGCACTCTGAA
The DNA here is from genome assembly GCA_030248245.1 of Trissonchulus sp. WLG1_4. NCBI lineage: Eukaryota > Metazoa > Nematoda > Enoplea > Enoplida > Ironidae > Trissonchulus > Trissonchulus sp. WLG1_4. The sequence goes on from JASANF010009840.1 coordinate 23,121, forward strand.
TGTACATACAGCTGTAAGTATTAAACACTAGAGGATTCCCCAAATTTGAATTGAAAAAACAATCCGGGAATGGAATATATACGGATCGCTCGCGTCGATGTCGAGAATGCTAACCACTACATTATCATTATAGTATCAGTATAACAATCAGAAGGAAGGAGTTTTCGGGACGGTGCAGGCAATATGTAATCTTTAGTATAGCCGTACTTTAGCCAGTGTATTCTGAAGTGTGTCGTTTCGCTTCGTTATTCAGGGGAACGGCAGGGCAGAGTTAATTCTATATGATCATTCTTACCGATTAGCAATTTTATTTTTTACTATTTTAGGACATGGAAAAGTTGATTGCCGCCCAGCCGGAGACTAAAACGACATCTCCCAAAGCTCCCACAGAACCAGTTGTCCCGATTCCGGAACCGGAGCCAACTTTATTGAAACCGCCCATGCTGTTTGAGCCCCAGGGGGAGCCATTGGAGGAGCATGAGGGGGAACCGGAAGGAAAACAATCCTGTGAGGATTTACAGTGCCAACATGGGACCTATTGCCAGATGCACGCGGGAAGTGGGACTGCGCGGTGCGAATGTGGGGCGGAGGGATATGAAGGACTCAATTGCCAGTTTTGTACGTGGGATTATGCCTGTGGATTATCCCACTAAAGAAATAAGAAATTAGGATTATATACTTTAATGAGATTAGTCTATAGCTATTGACGTTGTGTGATGTTTTCGTTTTAATCATGGCTCCCAAGGGAGAGAAGAAAGAAGATTCGAGTATGGGTCGCTGTGATAATACTTTACCCCAGTACACGTATGTTTGTTTGTTTGTTTATTCAAATAAAAATTAATAACAAGCACAAAATCCCATACAGAGACATATTATGCTGACAGACATAATAAATATATATATGCGCAAGCTTGTGAACAGTGTACTGCAACTACCAAGAGTACATAATAGGGACTCTTGGGACTAACATAATAGTACTCTTGCAACTACGAACTACTTTATTAACGTATGAGTTTTTCCAAAACATCGCATTTATTGAATCACTCGGATTAATACAATTGATCAGAGGTTAAATTAATTCGTTCAAAAAAGTACATACTTTATATTTCTGTATCTTGAATAATCTAACGCTGCAATTTAAGTAATAAATAATTTCAATGACACACTGTTTCAGCCAACCTACCCAGAAACTGCCACGAGGTGTTCGACTCTGGCGAAAAACGATCTGGGGTCTTTCGAGTCGACCCAGACGGATCGGGTCCGGCCTCCCCGACCTACGTCCGCTGTGACATGAACCAGGACGGTGCCTTGACCTTGGTGGATCACAATTTCCCAGAGGCCCATGTGGTTCGCTCGATGGGCACTAAGGGAGACTTGACTTATACTATTGCCTATCGGTGAGGGTTGGCTAATACCAAGAGTATTTATACTGACTGTCGATGTAGTATAACAGTGAGGAGAACTCAGCTAAGTACCGTATTACCTCGAATAAAGCCCCAGGGGCTTTATTGTTTCGTGGACGTCTTAACTGGGGCTTTATTCGAGGCTGGGGCTTTATTCAAGGCTGGGGCTTTTTTATTGCGTCAGTTATCTAAAGTTGGCCCTTCTCACAAGTTTTGTTCATTCTACAGTATAACAGTTGCAACGAAACTGAAGTTTTGCACTGCAAAGCGCTGCTACATAGCTGGCCAACCTCTAGGATTAGTGTTAGTTCAGTAGGTATGTGAACCCTCGATTATAGTTTGACTATTTAATGAATCTGTAACAGGCAGTTATATGTTACATCAACACCTTGGTACAGTTGCACCCCTGGGGTTTTATTCAAGGCTGGGGCTTTATAATTTCGTGAGCCTCTTCCCTGGGGCTTTATTCAAGCCCGGGGCTTTATTCGAGGTAATACTATGTGAATATTGCATGGGAACGATATAGATGAAATTTACTTAAGCCGATTGCAAAAAATAGTGAATAAATTACAGTATTATGTTTGAATTTACAGATAAGTAGGGAATTAGGGCCGTGACTTTTTCAAAATGATAGGTTCTCAACTGCTTTATATACAGTACCGACCAAAATTTCTTGCTACAGACTCAATAATACAAGAGAAGTCAGAGTCATTTGATTCAGGAGTCAACGTGTCAACGTTAACAATACGACAGCGGAGCATGTAACTCCGACTCCGCTTTGACTAAGGAGTCTGTAGCAAGTCATTTTGGTCAGTACTGTACGTAATTATTGCAATTGAGCAGAAGCATAGTAAGCCTGGAAATTGCTTTTGTGAATATTCTGGATTATTTTTCATTTGAGCTCAAAATTATTTTTGTTTTTTACAGACTGATGGATGACGCCACCCTGAAAGCTCTGATCAGCAGCTCAACTAGCTGTCGTCAGTTGGTCAAATACGAGTGTGACGCTGCTCCTCTGCTGTAAGCCATCTCTCCTGAAACTTACGACTTACCTAGTGCCCTTTACTTTATTGAATTAAGGGGGTTAGTTTTAGTCCGACTAAGCGGTTTAAAAATCATGTTATGTAGAAACGGCCAATTCTAAACCCAAGATTAAACTGATTTTGTTTTCAGCGCGCTGCTTTTTAATCAGGCTAAAAGAACTTGACTGCGTCTTTAATCCGGTGAAAGAATGGGCCCATATACAAATGAGGCTAAAAATCGTCGTTTGGTTTTCTTAATCCTTATTTCTTTAATGTTTAATGCCTTTCTATCTATGAAATAATACCTTATTTTTGTTTCTGCTTTTTTTGAAATAATACCTGGGAACTATTGACCCGGTTTACCACCAGCTTATAGATAGGGTTCTCATGTTTTAGGCTCAATGAAAAAACTTGGTTCACTTCTGTCAACCACCCAGCTACATTCGCGCAGATCGGTGATATCCCGAACGCCTGTCCTTGTGGCACAGAGTGCTATCAAGGTACAGTCTTATGAACCCAGTTCCCATCGGAGAAATACGAAATAATGACGGATTGTGTGATGGTTTTCTTATGTTTCTGGATGCATTTCTTTATTTGGATTACCTAAGCAGATTAGATTTAGTCGACAATTAAACTCACTAACTAAAGTCTGACAAGAAAGGTGGCACCACTTGAGAAAAAGAAACATGTGATTTCGTTACGAAAAGAATAGATTTTGACTGTCAAAACTACTACAGCAAGTAGTCGCAGAAGTCATTGCCCTTAAAATAAGTAAGTGGCGCAACTGTTTTTTGTCAGACTTTGGTAAGGGCTTTAGCCAGTCTATCACTGCATTTTGATTGGTTAAAAAACATGATTTCTTCAGCCCGTGCAGTGTACCAAATCAAAACAAACCAAAGCTGAGTTTACGTTTCAGCGCATCAGTTTCTAAGCTTTAACCCGATACGTAAGTCATCTTTATGTGACCGCGAGCAGCTTGCTTGATGGTCGCTCGCTACGCTGACGCTAATGGCTATCAAGAGTATAATACATATAATCAATAGTACCTAATAGTGTCTCAGTCTTGTAGAAGAATGAGACACTATTATGTACTCTTGATAGCATATACTATGCATATTTAACGGAGTCCAAACTTTGAGGATCCCGCCGGACCCTCGATTTTGAGTTGGGAGGGCACCCTCTATCCCTCCTTATATATGTCTATATGTAACAAAGTACTACGCTTTGCTGTGGTTATACGACGAGGGGATGTTTACGTGTTGAGTTACCAACTTTCAGAGTGGGTTGAACATTTCTAGTCTACTTTTAATACACAGAGAATCACAGTCAAGAAAGCTCTGTTTTAGATAGTCCTTTGGCCAAGTATGAACTGTATGTTGACTTAAAGTTGAACTTTACTATTTCAGGAACCAAATGCAACTGCGACGCAGCCATGGTTGGTATGACAGTGGACCAGGGATATTTGACGGGGGATTTGGTGGGTGTGAGCAGTGTGACCGTCCTCAGAGAACCACACGAGAACTGGGGCAAACTCACCATCGGACCTATTGAGTGTCAAGGGAACAGTAAGGCTATAATATATTTGATCAAGAGTACAAATAGGAAAGAGTATGACACTCGCCGAAATAGCTCTTTAAGGTCTTGATTTGAGGGGGGTTTCATTTATATTCTTGATTTGTCTGATTGCCAAACTTGGACGTTGGGTGGACTAATTTCGCTTTCAAGACTGATCACTTTTCAGCAAACGAATAAGACTTGAGAATACGTCCTAGATTTTGCTCTGACTAAATATTGAGTTGAAGTTGCTACAGTCAGACACACTGTAATAATTTCTAAAGTCTACATAGATGTTTCCTAAGCATCGACTGTTAATACACCATGTAACTATGGAGAGTATGTATGTATTGTTTTCCAGGAAAACTTATATACTTTTTTGAAGAATTTTAAATTTTTTGCAGGAGAACTTCACGACCCGATCTCCTTCCGTTCACCACAAGCTAGTCTCACTGTTCACAGTCATTTCCGTGGTCAACGATTGGGCTTCTGGCTGCGCGCTGGTGCCAAGTCGGGACTGCTGTTGCACGTGAAGGAGAACACTGGAGTGGACGATGTGAAGTCGTTGAAGCTGAGACTTCATGATGGTAACTAGAATGAAGGCCCGGTTCATACTTGTCCTTAAGGACTTAGGGACAGGGACAAGGACAAATTTTAAATGAATGTTGTGAAAAATCAACGCAATCATTTTGCTTACTTTAGCGCAGACTAACTAAACTTGACCCCGACTTCGTTCATACAAAAAACTGTTACAATTGTTAGACTCATGTTTGTACATCGCTTAAGAACAAAAAAACTATAAGGACAGGGATAAGGACATGTATGAACCGGGCTTATACAGTCATACTTTGAAATTAAGTGTCTGATGAAAAAAATGTCGAACACAGAAAACAGGTGGCATGATTTTAACAGCTACTCGTTGTACTCTTGAAATATTTCTTTTTGTTATGAAATCACATGTTTTGTTCTGTCTCATGGTCCAGCATTTTTTGGTCAGACTTTAGTTAACTATAATAACTATAATAACTGATTTTGTGATTCTCAGCCATAGAATATTTCTGTTGTTGATGTTCTATTTCATTCGAAAAGATCGATTCAACCTGCGTCATTTTCAGGCCACATGGTGGAAGCCGAATTCCACTTCGATACCGAATCAGCCGTCGGTCCTCAAGTGGAGCGGGCCGTCTCAGACACGCCACTAGACGATGGCCAATGGCACCACATTGCCTTGGAATTATTGCTGGGCGAGGCACGACTGCAAATTGACGACCAGTCTAGTGTGTTCAGTCTGCGGGCGTCCAGTGATATCGACTGGAATCCAGCCCTCACTATGGGCGGATACGAAGAGTGAGTGTCGATTTATACTCACAGCCCTACTTGCATACATAATTTACACACAATTTGATCTTATATACTGTTATTAGTGTGATTATTTCGTAATTTTGCCAGCTGAACGGACATACGGTTGTGAGTATGAATTGACCCTAAGAATTTATACAGTAATAAGCGCTGTAGCAGGAGAGAACATAATAGGAATAGCATCTTAAGAACGTTCTTAATAGCGTTCTTAAGAACCGACTATAAGTAGGAAATGAAATGAAATGATTTACTACGATCAAATAGGCTGGAGGGACAGAAATCATATTGGTTATGACAAATAACAGAACAAAAACAAGAAAAAAACTAACAAGCATCACAGCTTCATAATAACAAAATAAAGCACAAGCAACTGATATATGTAAGTACGACAATTACCTAGAAATTAATTTTCACTCAGCAATATAAATATTAATCAATGCTTTTACTGAAACTAAACGTTTTGAGAATATTTTCGGGTTTGGGGAATTTACAATATAATCTGGTAATGCTCTCCAAATACTAACCACTTTATTTGAAAGAAATGTTTTCTGATTTCTAATCTTGCATTACCGGGTTTTAGTTTCCACGAGTGGCCACGTAAACTAGCCAAGGAACTGAATTCAAACAGTGAATCGGGTTGAAGACTAGTAAAACCATGTAGGATCTTATACGTCGGAACATGACTATAGGTAATAAATTAAAAAAAACAAAGACATATAGTACAGAATCTCCCTATTGGCTACTGGTTGGTAATCTTTAGTCATGAAACTGAAAAAAGAAGAATGTCCTGTTTTTATCTGTCTTACAGTCGAGCGGTCGATTTGTACTCTCATAATTTGAAGTATGTTGAAGTAAAACCACACACGCATTTAATGCAGCAAGAGTGACAGATTACGTGATTGTTTATGTGGGAATAACCGCAGGTAGGTCACTGAGGTTGGGTATGCGACAGTAAGTATAAATAGACTTTAATCATTTGCTGCTGTTTCAGACATCTTGGCGAAGGCCGTGGTTTCCTGGGATGTATTCGAGGACTGGTGATCAACGATAAGTCTGTGGATCTGCAGAAAGCTGCCGAGAGGTGCCAAAAAATATACAACTTGCTTAAAGCCTGTTTCACGCGAGGTGGATTTTCAAGAATTTTCCCTGGGGGATCCCCAGTGGAACGAAGGGGATTTTGCAGGGGACGCGTGAGGACAGATGCAGATCCCCTCAGGGGTTCCGATGGGGATCCCCTTAGGGACGCGTGGGGACGCAAGGGGCTCCCATCCCTTTGAAAATTCACATCGTGTGAAACAGGCTTAAGTAGACTCACAGATCCGACCGAGTAAGCCAGAAGAAATTTTTCGCTTTAGTTTTAGTCTCGTAGTCGTAGTCTACCGGAATATGATTATTCATGATTCATTCATTCATTATTTAGTCTACGTTAAAAAAATTAATGGTGTCCGCTTCAGCAAAATACTGACAAAAAAGGATACCTTATTTTTTTCTTTCTCCAATTTTATCTTTCATTTTATTTTTTAAGCCAAAGTGACCCTGCCATCGTGTTCGGATGCCAGAATCACTGTGACAGTAACCCGTGTCTCAACGACGGTCGATGCACGGAAGATTACGCCGCGGATTCTTATCGATGCGTTTGCAAAAACCAGTTTGCACATTCCGGAAGGAATTGCGAGAATAGTAGGGTTGATTTTGCATGGCTGATCGATTGATAATATTAGGCTTTTAAACTTGTTTATATTGTACAGAAATTAACTGTATTTTGGTATTGGATAAGAGTGAAAAATGACTGTTAGATGGATATGTATTATCAAAAGAATTTAGCGCAAAAATGTAAATTTTTGTAACTACTTGTACATTTTTGCTCGAAGCTTTTCGTTTTGCTTAACAAACAGACAAACGAGTATATCTATGAATCGAGTTTTTGAGTTATCCATAATTACTCTACGACATTAAGTGAAGGTTTGCTTACAAACGCTCAACGTTCAACTATGTACATGTGAACTAAATTTTGCTTCGACGCTTTTCGGCCACCGTTCGTCACTTTTCGTGAAGGATGAAGCTCGTCGTACGTTGACGAAGTCGAAACTTTTATCTCAGTACTGTATGTAACAAGCTATGAACACGTTTGTCTTTCAGATATCAACGTTGGCGGCGAAGTTAGTCTGTATGACGCAGACAGATCTTACGTCAAATTTACCAACCTTGCCGCAAGTCCCGTGTCCAAAGACATTGTGCTAAGCTTTAGAACAGACCAGGTATGTTTGAGTCAGGGCTTAAATAATGATCAGGGGGAAATATGCATAATCAACAGTAAAACATGCTTATTTTGACTTTTTATTCTTTATTTTTGTGGTAGCTACACATTTCTGAACTGAGACTTATCTATTTCTTGTGTGCTATTTCCTGCGCATCGTGCGAACCGGACCCAATTCTTCACAACACTTACATAAGTTTTAAGTTGAGTTAGGGGTATTAAGTTAGGTTATGACTTTTGGGAGGCTCAGAAAATACTGCTAATTATTTAATGATTAGAACTAAACTAAATAGCTATAGTAGCTAAACTAAATAACTGCTATTAAAGCTTATGTAAAGTATGACAGGATTTAGGCAAGATATTTCCCGGCATATTTCAGCACCGCGGCCTGATCTACTACGGTCTGGATCACCTCTACAACTTCGTCCAGATCACCCTCTTGTCCGCTCACGAGCTACAGCTCACGCTCAACTATGGAACTGAAATCAAGCACTGCACCATTGCTCATCCCAACAGTGGTAAGGTTCACAGCGAGAAAATGAGTAATTAAGCCAATCTGATTTTGATCTCAACCATTTTGAGTTTTATTGTTTATGGGTAATTCGTCGTTACGTTTACGTTTATACGTTACGTTATACGTTACGTTACGTTATACGTTACGTTACGTTATACGTTACGTTACGTTATACTTTTATTACGTCTACGTTTATCGATACTTCGTCGTACGTTACTTGCAATTATGTAGCTTTGTATGAAATATTCGCACGAAATATCTGCCTTACGCTATAAATAGTCATACTTTACATATTGGACATTAATGAGTTGTTAATGCTTTCAGATTTTAACTAAATTATATAGATTAATGGTACAAACTTTGATAACTCTAGTCGATATAATGGTGAAACTGACTGTGTGAATGAAAGAATATACAACAGCCCATATCGCAAACATAGGTAACAGTTACCTACCAGTCTAAAACTCCACGGATCGAATCCCAGTTGAAGTATTTTTTATTTCAGAATTCAGTTATTTTTTATTTTAGAGGTGAGTTGTTTTTTGTTTTAGAATTCAGCGACATGTCCTGGGTTCAGCTACTGGTGCAGTACAAGGCGGAATACACCTCGCTGTTGGCCAACGACCATTTGTGCGTCATCAACGGAACACGAAAATTGGCTACTGAAATTATTGAACAATGGACTTCGGGTCGAGAATATGGTTAGAAAAGAAGACCAGTTTTTGCCTCCCTAGTTTGAAATTCAGAAACCCTGACTTTTAACGCATTCAGCTAAGGGCTAAGGGCCGATACCTAAAATGGATTAAACGGATTAGATTAAAATTTGTTTGCTTATCAACTGATGTTTAGATGTTGAGATAGACGTACAAATTTTGTACACAAACGGGAGATGTAGCAAATATTTACTATGGCAAGTTTTGTAGGAATTAATAGTCGATGTCAAGAGTTATTGGCAAAACAATTTTTTAATCTAGTCCGTTTAATCCATTTTGGGGAATTGCGCTCACTTAATCCTGTGACCAAGTCCTGGCTTGAGTCTGTGTAGCTTTGATTAAAGGCCCACTAACCCTGAGTCTTCAGCCTCGGTGTCAAACTGAGACTTTTCCTAAGACTTGAAGCTTGAATGTCGGCCTTGTGGCTATAATTTTAAAATATATCAAATACATTTCAGATAGTTAGTTTTTTTACCAATTCAATACAAATTCCCAGATTTTTCACTTCTAATAAATGTAACAGTTGCCAAAGTTGCAGAAGTCCCCATTCTTTTATTTAGTTATAAACTTTATGATTTATTACTAACTCAATTTTATTTCAGAAAGCATTATTCCGCCCCGATCGCCGGTTTCCCCGCAAGACGCACAATCAGTGACGGAATATAACCTGGCCTTCCTGGGCGGCGTTCCCAAACCACACTTCCAGTTGAAACGCTTACGGAGATATAGCCGAGAAACCAAGGCTTACTACTACACCCGCTTACGCCACTTACAGGGCTGCTTCCGGGGCTTCAAAACGGGACAACAAGTGGTCAATTTACAGACTAGTGGCGAATTTTCCGATGAAAGTTAGTTTTAGTGTTTTTGTTTTTAGGGTCGATTCATAGTTACAGAGAAACGTTTGAAATAATTGAGATTTTGATGTTGCTAGGGATAACTTGGGTTTCAGAAACAAATCTGTTTGCTGCTTTTGTGCAGGTCGTTTTTCTAGAACGCTAGATTCATCCTACCCTTAGTGGCTGCGAGTCAAAGCGGATAACTTTTTGCAATCGAGCTTTGGTTCACGTAAAGGTCTTTTAGGCTTCCGAACACGAATTTGACATTAATTGTTTCCCCTTTTCTAGTATTTGTTGAGTGTTTTGTTATGATTGCAACCATTCTAGCTCCGGGGCCTTTTGCATAAAACTGCACTTTCACATCTGTACATCTTAACAGTTTACATGTTACATTTTTACTATGAATGTTGTCATCTTAATCTCCTTGTCCTTATATAAATAACCAATTTACTGTATAATTTACATGAAATTCAGTATGATATATTGTTTTTTATTATTTGATAAATATAGATCTAGTTATTTTTATTTTTCAGGCGTTCGAACTGGCTGTGATTTTGGCTGCAACCAGGTGACCTGTTATCACGGCGGTCATTGCGCCGTAGACTGGGATGGCACCAACGGGGGACCGAGTTGCGACTGCTCCATGACCTCGTATATTGGGGAAGACTGCAATCTGGGTTAGTCCCTTGTCGAGTCATTTTCAAACATGGCCATTTTATGTGGGATTAAGGGAGTTTATTTTAATAGGATTAAACCAACCAGTTAAAATCTACTTTTTGGGTTAGGAAACTGTAATTGATGAAGCGAACTGTCATAAATTTAGAATTATATTTCATACTTGGCTGTGTCCTTGTTCAGTAGGATAAATGGCTAAAGATGCAACTATAACTTATAGACGATCGAATTTGTAGATATTTACTTAAAAATTACATTTTTCGGTTTTTTGGTTACCAAACATTTTTTCACAACATCTGATCAAACTTTTACAGATATTGACGAATAAACGCTTAACGGATATTTGAACAGCTTTACGGAAAAGTATGAATAATGACTTGAAATGAGGAATGACTAAAATAAGTCAAAGCTGCAACTAGTTGCTCCAAGATACAGAAGCGCACTTTTTCTCTCTCGTAGAGGCGATATATAGCAAAGAAACTATATAAAAGAAAATAGAGAAAAGAAAAAAGTTTTTTTTCAGACAGCGGCCTTCAGTTCAACGGTGATGGGGGTTTGTTATTCCACGTGGAGAGCTCCTTGTCCGTTCGCTCGAACACTGACAGTCAGGGCGCCATTCGGTTTTCGTTCTCCACCGATTACAGTCAGGCGGACAAACCCCAACTGCTGGCTTTGATTGTATTCAGAGGCGGAGTGTATGTCGATAGTTTATTTACAGCCTGCTGATTAATTTGATTAAATTCTGATTAAATTTTGATTAACTGGATTAGATTCAGATTAACTTCTGAGTAAGTTCAGATTAATTTCTGATCGAATTCAGATTAATTTTGGATAAGTTCTTATTAACTTGATTAGATTAACTATATATGTATATTAACTTGAGTATTAGCTGAAGTTAGCGAAATTGTATTTAATCGTATGAATTTGCTGTAACATGTCTGCTTGTTTTTGATTGGCTTAAAAATTTTGAAACTACATTAACCATAAATGGAGACTAGAGTTATTATAGTCTTTTTTGTCGAAAACTTAATTTTTGTCTACTTAAGTATTTATACTAAGTTACGATAAGGATAGAGGGAGACGGGGGGGAGAGGAGAATAGTTGTGTAAATAACTGGTCAACTCTTAACTAAATATTATTTGTGCAAGTTTGAAAAATTTTTAGTGTCGCCATTTCGTCTGTCTACTTCATTAGTAAAGATGACTCACTTATGTGTTGAAAGACAGAGGATAGCCCAATTTGAAAGAATGAAAGAAATGGACGAGCCGGGAATCGAACCCAGGCCGCCTGCTTCGATGACAAGCATGCTAACCACTACACCACAGCCCCCGAGTCTGATAGGCCCTAATTCTCATTTACAGCATATGTAATGGACACTACATAGTTTTATTGATACTGCCATTTTTTTCAGTCATCTGGAGATTTATATCGATACTTCTGATCATCTTGAGGCGCGTCTTCATGATCCAGGTTGGTGTTTTGATTGGTGCATCAGTAACTAAAGAGTGCTTACTAAGGGCTTTACGACAGTCGAGCAAAATGTACAAATTTGGAATTTTATTATTAGAACTTAAAATTTATTGTGTATTGTTTGTTGTGTTAAATTATACTTCTTAGATAAACTAGACTCTAGAAAAAATTGGAGTTCTGAAGGTGGGTGATCGGAAGATCTTTTGTATCCGTTGCAGGACAGTAATGACGGTTGCACATTTTCAGGTTTGCCTTATTTACCCGTAGATTAGACCTTGCGCTTTGGCTTAGGTAGGCATCTACTTTTTATTGTCTGATTATCCATTTTAAGATACCCAATAATTTCAACTTTTCGTTGAGCTCAACGAACGCTGAAATCTTTATAAAATTGGGCCGTAATGTACTGTTTTATACGTGAAATAATGCTTAACCTATGAAGCAGTTGAAATATTTCAGAACTGGGCAATCGGGGACAACGATTTATAGGAAATTTCACGGATAACCAGAGGCATTTTGTCAGAGCCGAATTCAGTGGACGGGATTTGCACGTGATTGTGAGTGGGGCAGATTTTGATCAAGGCACTTTGAAGAAGGATTAATTGGATTAGATTAACGAGATTGATTACTTAGATATTACCTCAATATATGTAAACTATTTTATTAAAATAGTAGTGAAATTACAGTTTACATAGGACGTTGTAGAGTATTAAACTAATCGCATTAACTCTTAAAATTTTTGAAATAGACAATATAATAATTATTCTACGGGATTAAATAGTTACAAAAATATAACCAGGTCACGTACAAAATCGTATATGACAGCCAGTAAATTACTGTATACAGTGTAGGAAGGATTTTGATTAGAACTCAGGATAGTAAACTAAACTGAAGAAGCTCGTGTAGCCCCCTCCCCTGTCGACAGCACCCACCATATTTGTTCAGCTATACATGCGTGTTTACTTTCGAACTTTTTAGGCGGACCGACAGCGCAAGCGAATTGTGACCGGCCGCCGCATTTTGACCATTCAAAACAGCCAGTTGTTGATATTGGGCGGAACCGACAATTCCGTTCGCCCGGTAGAAGATTTTCAGAATTACCAGGGATGCATTTCAAGTATATAATTTTTCGCCGTGTTTTTTCGTGTAACGTGTATGTATGTGTGTATGTCTGTATTATTTGTAAATTTACACATAGAAAATTTACACAGAAAAATTTAGAAAAATTACTAGTAGACAACCCAGATGTAGACATAGATACCCAGACCATATATGCACATGGGGGGGGTAGGAGGGTGTTCACATCCCCACGGGGATCGGCCCCCTCTTCAAACCCCCCCACCCTCACCCCCCGCACCCCTCCCTTTGATGGCCAAGAACGTGCAACTTGAGTAAAAAAGCGAAAATTTTTCGGATGCGGACGAAAAAAGCCCAAAAATTGAGTTATGAATCGCTGTCGCCGAAAAAAAACATAACCAGGTTGACCTCCGCCGGAGGTCGGGCACCCTACTCCCGCCAATTGCTCCCGTGTATCTCTGACCCAGAGTAGACTAACTCTACTCTGTGAACGCTCGCAATCTTTAACACGTCTGTTCATAGATTTGGCTCATAACAAATTGTTACTGGGACTTACGTTTAGGCCTAGGCTTAGGCTCAGGCTTAGTCTGGGGCTTGGGCTTACGTTTAGGAAGCAATAGCCGCCGAATGCTTAGCCTGTTACTCTGCTCATACAGCGCATTTCAAGCGCGAGCGTTCACAGGAAATAGAAGGAACTAAATTCTGTTTTAGACGCTGTTGTGCACGCTCCCCACCAGCAGGCGTTGCAGCCCATCCGGGCCTATCTGGACGAGACGGACGCACACCACCGGTTCGCGCAGGTGGTGGGGGAGGCGGTCAAGCTGGACAGCGCCCAGTGCTCGCAGTTCGACTCGCTAGCCGCCGTTGTGCCCACGCCACCTCCGCTGGTAAGTAGAGCTGGTTAGGGGATGAAAGATATGATATCTGTGGCCGGAGGAATAGAAATCTTCGTCAGTATTACCACAATTTTTGCCACGTATGATTTATACGTAAAAATGATTTTTCAGAAGCCCTAGTTTAAAAGCGGCATCAGTTTCGGTTCTTGATTTTTGTGCATCTGCGATGCGCCTTCACGGAGGCTTGCGTGCATATTTTCTGAGATTTGGCGAACGTAAATTTTACTGACACAGGTAGCCATCTTTCAAGTTAAAGCACCTTTGTGTGTTGTAATTGAGAAATGTCGCCTATGAGACTTGGGGATGTCATGGTGTAGTGGTTAGCATTCTTGTCGTCGACGCAAGCAGCCCGGGTTCGATTCCCGGCGCCTCAATTTCTTTCTTTCTTTCTAAATTGGGGCATCCTCCTTCTTTCAACAACATGTGAAGTTCTATATATCATATCTCTGTGAATTTCAGGTGGAGTTCCCGCCCTGGTCAGTGCCCCTGGCGTCAGCCGTCTACACTCGCCCCACTCGCAAGGTCATTCCGGCTGGCCCAATTCCTGGGGAGCACGACCCCACCGGACAGCACGGGGAACATGACGACGGGGGAATGTCCACTCCTATGAGTTAGTGCTCATTTGGTTTGGGACAGAGATAGGGTGTGAGGATTCTGTTAGAAATAGTGTAACTTATGTACCTTTTTGACCTGAAATGAAAAGTGTACAACTGACTTTTTTGCTGAGATCGAAAGTGCTCCCGTAACTATATAAAATTTATTTAGCAGCTTAGATTCTGAATTAACCGACTGTTTTTTGTAAGAACTTCTGACTACGAATTGGCTTGGTTATTTTTTTGATATATTGTATAGTGGTTTTTTATTTTCAGTCGTGGCCATAATCTTCGGTGCCATCTTTGTTTTCTTCGCGATTTTGACCCTGCTTTACGTCATCTATCTGCGGTTCCGACGCCGGGTCCCGAAATACGATCCAGCTTGGGACGCTTTTGATCCTCTCAAAAAGAGTCAGCCACGATAGTTAATTTATTTTTTATACCTATCTACATACATTATTTATACAATATATAAGCATTTATGAACTTGTATGTTTTGTTTATGTTCTTTTTCTTATTATCGTATCTTAGTTTTCTTTTTCTCTACTTTTTATTTGCTTAATAACTACCTAACCGTAACTGCTAAAAATGGTGTCAAATATACGTGAAATGTATATGTGTAAAAATATGACATATACATATGTGTTAAGCGTTAAAGTCTGATCTCTAGTTTTGTACGTAATCCTCAGGATCAGTTATCTAATTATAAATGGTATCAATTTTTTAGCTACATGACCACTATGCAGAGATTATTTTTTTAGATTCACGAAATGTCTCGCCGGGTAAAAAGTTGCCAGAAGAAAAAGCCCCCTTAAATCCTCCCCGCCGAGAATATAGACATCCCGTGGGAGCATTACCGCCCAAAGGTTAGTTCTAAATGTCCAACTATCTTGTTTTATCTGTCTAGTTTTAGTTTGTATGTATATAGTGTTTAGTTTTAGTTTTTTGTAGATCGTCTATAAAGTTTAGACTTCTTGCATGAAAACTTAGAAACTTCGTACCTCAGGTACCTTACTTTATTACTGCGTCATATTTTACGGCATTTTGTCCGCTAAACCAAGATGTTTTCCGTTAAAATCATGATAAGTCTAGTTTCTTTTTCTCTATTTTTGTCTTTTTTGTGCGTTTGGTTAGACGGGCAAATTGCTGGGACCAAATCAAGTTTGGTGGCGGTAATTTGGAATAAAAAATGAATTTTATTGTCACTGTGTTTCAAAATGGATTGAAAAGGTGGGATGAAATGTGGAAACAATGTTTGTGGGCTGAACTGAAGCTAGGTAGATTTTTTTCACCATTCATGAATGATCAAAACACAAGATCTTAGAGAAATTCTGCCTCTTTATTTTGTCACATCATACACCCAACGTTGTGAATAAATTCTACATTTACATATTATAACAAACTGCTACATGCAAAAATATACAAACGGGCAATGAACGTGCACGTTTTGCGAATTGCAATGTCGTTAAAATTTTCGAGTGAGGCATAGTCACTTACAAAAGTGTAATAATTGTGCAAAAAAAGTTCCCTGTTCATCGACGTATGACGACCTACATCCTTCACGATAAGTGACCAAGGGTTGGCTGGTCGAAACGGTAGAACACTTTTTTGAAATTTATTTTTTCACTACAGTACGTTGAAAAAGGTCTCAGGACCACTTTTAAGGTGGCGCTCCGAATAACTTCCACGACTTTATTCTCTTACAAGTTAACGCAGGTTCTAGCTAGGATAACTTTCGTTTGGAAATATTAAAGTATGCCACAAAGTTCGTGTTTTTGAGTAAGTTTCACGTTCCTGCTGCCTTGTTCTAATTTTTTATGACCGATTGAAAGTTTCTATTTTTGCCAAATGCGCACAATTTTTCAAATGGCATAACTGAGCGAAACCTTGTTTAAATTTCACGATCTATAGCTTAAACTGTAGGTAATTATATTGCCGAGGTGTATCTTTTCTCATAATTTAAATCCAAATGTTTTGCCGCAAAATAGAATAGTTTTTCTAAAATTGGTCAACTTGAAAACGCTGCAGAATTTTACCAAAAACAGAAATTAGCATTTTCGAAGAAGGTACACCTGCATCCACTTGTTTTCTAACATCAAGTCAAAATTTACAACAAAAAAACGACGTGGAGCGAGCTATCACGAATCAAAAAAGGTTATTGCCGAACATAAAAACCCGTGGTTTTCTCACGCAAACGTCAGTGTCAAAAAATAGAGCGTATTTTTAATGCAAATAACCGTCTAGAAACGTTGGAGAAGCCAAAAAGTAGCTAACGAAAAATTAGCTTGAACAAT
Organism: Trissonchulus sp. WLG1_4; assembly: GCA_030248245.1. Lineage (NCBI taxonomy): Eukaryota > Metazoa > Nematoda > Enoplea > Enoplida > Ironidae > Trissonchulus > Trissonchulus sp. WLG1_4. The sequence goes on from JASANF010009840.1 coordinate 39,781, forward strand.
AGTGTATTTTTGTCGTTGTCGCTCAACGTGATTTGGAAATTTTTTCAGAAAGGTTTGCATACACAAACGACTTTTTAAAAAGTTGCAGTAACCTATTCGCTGCGGAAAACCGTTATCAAAAGTAACAGAAGCCATAATTATACAACTTTTTGGAAAATCGATTTGAAGATTTTGCCATATTAGAATTCTGGTCTAAAAATAAGTTCAGCAAAACTATACGTTATATATATCAAACTTAAAATAATTCACTGCTGAACAACCTTTCTTCGAGAGCAAAGTCCTAAAAACGTGACTGAAAAATTTTACAGCCCAAAGTCAGGTTCAGAGCGCCACCTTAAACCAAAATTTTTGTCTGGTTTGGTACATTTCGAAAATATTGGTAGGGAAGATTGAGTGGGGATGACTTGTTTTTAGTGCCTCCCCTGGATACGCACCCCGAGGAATTGGAAACGGAAGGATATGACCCGCGTCAGACCCCTCCCGAACTCGAGTACCAGCCCCACCTCAACTCCCCAATGACTGTAAGTCAAGCGTCCGACAGCTGAAAACATGGCGACTGAAAATTTACATTTTATAGTTACCCCTTTTTCTTATGGGACGGGTGTTTGGTTATGGGGCAGTTTTTTTGTTATGAGGCTGTTTGTTGGTTATGGGGCAGTTTATTTGTTATGACTCATAACAAAAATACCAAAAATACTGCCCAATATCCAACAACAAACTGCTTCATTACTTATGAGGCGGTTTGTTGGTTATGGGGCAGTTTTGGTTTTTAGTGCATTTAATCCAGCATCTACACATAATTGTATGTAACCACATAATTATACTAACTACCATAGTTGGGTGCTGTATTACATGCCGTTGATTTCTGCAAGTTAGCAGTCCACTTGAAATATCACGGATTTGAATTTTTGGTCAGTCAGGCTCGGTTCTCATTAGATAAAAATGAAAAAATAAGCAATATGAGCAAAGAGTGTAATGAAGAAATTGAGAAGCAGAAAAAAGAGTATATAACTCCAAAAATATATCCTTAACTGCTTGCATTAAGAAACTAAAGTAGGTATATATTTGGTGCGAATTTGACCAACATTACCTACACTTTTCCTTCCTTACAGTCACTCAAATATGCTTTTCTGTTTTGGGTTTGTTTCTTAACCTTTGGTCATATACAAATAAACAGTCCACTAATTGTTTCCTTGTGTAATTCATCCCACCTTTTCGATTTAGAATTAAACTATGCATGCGCTCGGTGTAAGATTGACAACATTGTTTGCAAGCTCGGGATTATTTTTTTTCGAATTCCGACCAATTTTAACTTGAAACAGTGAAAAAAAAAACTGAAACAGTGAAAACAATTCTACAAAACCCTATTATGTACCTTAAAGTTTGTGGCTATGCCGTGAAATTTTTAATTTTTCAATTTGTGGTATTTTTGTTTTAGCGAAATCTCAACAGCTAATTAATATTTCTACTTCTTACTCCGAGCGATGTATCACAGTTTTTTTAAAACTAAGTTAAAAAAACTGCTGTAACAGTTTTCTTTTTATTTTAGGATAATGGCTTCACAGCTCTTGACGAAATGTTGCGTACCTCTTTCACAGTCGATAACGAACCCCGGAAAGCTAGAATCAGTGAAATTTTTCAGGACATTTAAATGCGTTTAGTTTTTTTATTTGACCCGCCAGTCTTTTTTTAGCTTGCATTTTTCTACATGTTGTTTGTTTAGACTATTATGTTTGTATATGACCAAAGGCTGTAACTGTGCCAGTTTAAGTTAATGTGGGATCCCACTAGAGAATAAAGAAATTAGAACTGAACAGATCGACTAAGGCTTGTTTTACACGATGGGGAAAAAGCGTTGGGACGCTCTATGGGGGATCCAACGTGGGGAATCCCCGCTTTTTAGCCGTGTAAAACATTTTTGAGGACTTATTCGCTTTCAATGGCAATATAGATATAGATTCAAACTAATTAGAATATAGTTGGAACTGAATAAATTCTTATCTTATACTTTGTTCCGTTTATCTTTTCGTCAAAACTATAACGGTAACGAGCATTACAGTTACACAGATTTATTAGCTGAGAAATGACAAAGATTGATTTAGTGAATCCTATTCGTTCGTTACGGCATCCTTCTATTGTCTGACCAGAATTTGCTGAATCCTGCAACAAAATATTTGGCCTGATTTTTGTGACTCCTCACTGTATGCTCACAATTCGTTCTTTTCGTAATGAAATTGCGTGTTTCTTTTTGTCGCAGGGTCCAGCACTTTTTGGTCAGACTTTAGTTTGATTGTCTTCTTGTTTCTCTAGTGGGAAATGGCTTCAATAATGGTCCATTTCTTAACCGGAATAAAGGGACTGGACTTATTTTAGTCAGAGGTTAGGATTAACGTATCGAACTATGCAGACTAATGCAGTAAAAATGATTCAGTTGCATAGTTAACTCACAATTCATAGTTAACTCCCTTTAATCTGATTAAAAACTATGGCGCTAGAATTTAAGTCCGTTTAATTCGGAGGTGTAGAAATGGCATTTTTTTAGAAATGGCTTTGAAATAGTTTAGTCCGACTAAAATTATCTCCTTTAATCCGGTAAAGAAATGGGCCCTTTGTATGTTGCAATGGCATCTCTGATTTACAGTATCTGTCAGAATTATTCAAAAGTCGACAATTATTCTGAAGAAGTAAAATTGGCTTTCAAACTTGACTTTATTTTTCATTTGGAGCATTAAATTTATTTCGAATGGTCGAACGTCAAGCTTTTTTGATTCTGATTAGATGCTGTAAATTGTCTGTTTGTTATAATATTGAACTGAAACGTTTACTGTTTGACAATATACTTTTAGAGTGTAACTTACTGCCTTTGTTTTGTTTCCCTCTAATTAGAACTTGAGCTCAGGTTTACAGAATATTGTGGATTAAGCCAAAACTAAGTACTACCCCGATAGTGCCAGCTAATACATATTAATTTTCTACATTAATTAATTTTTAATACATTTTTCTACTTATGACCGATTGAACATTTTTGAGAGCTCTTGCGAGCACGTGACTGTAGAAGAAATTAGAAAGTACCTAGAATAAAAGAAAAAACAAAAAGAAAAAAGAAGATACTACATACATACATTGAACAAGAACATAACAAGACTGAGCGAGACTGTACTCTTTATTTAGTGAAGAGTTTGGTTTAGCTTATATTCTAGAAACTTCTGTAGTTCCGTTCAAAATTCTAAATTCAAAACATTATCAGATTGAGGTAGGTACAAATAGCTGCGGAGAGCAGTTTGCCACGTGTATATACCTACATTGAGCCCTCATGCCCTCAAACCTTATTTGTCCTCAGAACTAACAGTTTGTTATGAGGGCAAGCACGACAGCCCTGAGGAACGATGGTAGCTGAGGGTCACCCTTCAACATTCCTGCGTATCGCACCTTAGTACATAATCGCTGATGCGTTGTGACAGCCTAAGTTAAAACTCATTTAATTCATGATAGCTGGGCTGATCTCTGTACATGGCAGAAAGTGTGTAAGCGCGTTTTGGAATAGTTTACCAAATTAAGACAAATTTCATTGCAAAATTCGCTGAAATTGTGACAAAATATCATATAAACAAATATATGCAAACATTTTTGTGGTGTTTTTCAAACCTGATTATTAGTTCACAGACAGCTAGAGGAGTGTCTCAGTCTTCTTCTAGGAGTGTAAGACACTACTATACGTTCTTAACTCGTGCCGCATGCCCCGAACGTGAGCGGAAGTTTTTCAGCTCGTACAAGATTTCAAGCTTTCCAGTCTTGACTCTCAAAATTGTAGTAAATTGTTATTTTAACTTTTTCCTTTGTCCCGTTGGCCACGTTCATGACTTTATTTATTTATTTAGTTATTCATTTAAAACATTTTCTTTTGTTTAGTAATTAACAAATTAATTACAGTTTACATCCAGCACAAATGTTTCAGGATAACTCCCACGAGAACGGTGCTGTGGATCCGTCGCGGCGCAGGGGTGGGGGTGCTAGGTCACGGGACCCCAATCGTCCATTCACCAGGGCTGTTTCCCGATACGCCGACGACGGGACCCGCCGACTTTCCCACGAGTACCCCCCTGCCGAACCCCTGCCCAGCCCCCCTGCTAATGTTTAGTCATTGTTGCGGTTGTTGTGTTTGATTGCTTGTTTTATTTTATTGTATTGGTATGTCGTTACTTGTGTTGTCCTAATAGTAACAGTTTATGTAAGAATTGCCTACTGCATGTTTAAAAAGTCGATTAATTAGAGTATATAGAGTTGCTAACTTTGGTAAATCAATGTATTTTTTGATAGCTTGGGTATGTTTTGAACCTGCGTTACCTTATCATCTCTGTGTAACTTTCGGAAAAAACTATTTTTACTTTTTATAGTGTTTCAAGTTTTCTAAGTCAGCTAATGCATTTTCTGAACAAGCTGTTTTTAATGTTTATTTTTTCGTGTATTTTCAGCATGGATTATTTTTTTGTATCTTCAGCCAGATATATTTTGTATCTTCCTTGTCCTTGTCCCTGTCGTTTTGTCCTTGAGCGTTTCCAAGAAAACTGTTTGGCCAAGTTCGACAACTTATTGTCGGAACAGTGTTGAAGTCCAAACTGGCGCGTGCTTATGCAAAAAAATAGCCAATACCATTCGATCAATTTTTGACAGCAATTAATCAAATTTTGTCCCTGTCCCTGTGCTCTTTCTTGAGGACAAGTATGAACCGCGTTTTACATTACTGACTGTCCTTTTCTGAAACGATGTGTACGTTTCCAAGAAACCATTCATTATTTAGCACATGTTGTACTTACATATTAACTGAGTGGTGTTTCCCTCAAGGCCTCATTTAAAATAGAATTTACGGAATAAATTTTAATTTTTTGGTAAGTAGGTAACAATAGCGTAAAATCGCATGAGCTTGAATGAGCTAATATATAAATAAAAGTTAGTAGGTACGCTTTGTTTAGCTGGGGCAGTGTTGTAAACCAAATTAAGTTGAATGTGCTAAATCTGTTGCGTGTCATTTTTTATGTAATGCTCAATTTGTTTTCTTGTAATTGATATTTAGTCTCATACAAAAAACAGAATTTTCGAAATTGAACTGCCTTAGAATCGTTTAATTTAAATAAAATATAACCCTTTAATGTCTGCACTGATATTGTGAGCCTATTTTATGAAAAATCAGAAAATTTGACTGTCTTTATTTAGCTAGTCGTTCAGTATTTCATTTTAATTGTAAATGTAAATATGATTTTGATTTTACGAATTGTCGCTAGGTATCTCTGGATTAGATTAGTCTTGTTAATCAGAAATACATGTATCTTGTCTGTATAACTTTTACCTTAGTTTCCACCAGAAATAAATTATTATATATATTCTGCTAGCATAAAATATAAAATAATAGGCTAGTCTGAGCCAATTTTTAGATCTAACCCTTTCTATTTATGTCGTGAGTTCGGGAATGTAGTCTATGTGAGTGTATTTTTATTTCTTACATAATTCTTTTGTATTTCTTATTTCTTCTGGTGACAACGTTATGGTTATAAAAAGGCTAGAAAATGTTTTGTTTCGAAAAATGAAAACTTTTGTTAGTTGGGTTCATCAAAGGTAAATTTTTTTGGTGTTTTCTTACGTCTTGTAGTAACCAGTTTAATGCTGCCACGAATAAAATAGTTAAACGTTTAACGTTAAATGTTCTTATGCGTCCTCATATTGGCGGCGTTACTTTGTTCAGAATCTGAAATGTCGGGTGTAGGTAAAGTTAGCCCATGCTCCATCCCCTAAGGCAAAGGCGCTCACTAAAGGGCAAAGACCCAGCCTCAATTTGGGTTGAAACTGAATTACTAGTATCTGCATCTTCACCTCAACACATCAGCTATCGAAACAGGTAGAATTAATATATTTTGCATAGAACCACTGGAAGTTTGAAAGATGAATATTAAATGATCAACCCAAAAATTTGTTCTGGAAAATTAATTTGAAGAAAAGTGGCCTAGAATGCTGGACCTCGAGAGAAAATAAATAGTAATCAATCTATTTTAGTAATTGCTGGACCTTACGAAAAAAGAAAGACTCGATTTTATAATGTACAAAAATCACACCACTCTTGATTCTCAGGGTTCAGAAATTTCTAATCAGACTGTAGTGTCAAAAATGCGGGCATGAATGGGTTAACTGTAGCTTCTGAAGAATCAGTAGAGAAAAGAAAATGGATCCTTGTGGCAGCTGTAGAATTTGATTTTTACAATAGTAAACTGAAAAAATATCAAAACGCACAGTGAGGTGTTTTGTGGCTATTGGCTAAGTCTACAGGTTTGGCGCAATTTACGCAAACCTGATTGAGGTAGGCTACAGAAGGTGATATAAAGCAAACACTTGCAGATGACCTTGGTTCTTGAGGTTTGGATTAGTACTCAGCAAAGAGTTATAACTTCAGTTAGTCTACTCAGCAGTCAAGCATTATATATATATATATATATATATATATATATATATATATATATATATATATATATATATATATATATATATATATATATATATATATATATATATATATATATATATATATATATATATATATATATATATATATATATATATATATATATATATATTGATAAAGTTCAATATCCAAGTGCATGAAGTTAATATTTTGACTCTTGAATCGACATCGACATTCGACATTGAGTCTTGAGTTGGAAGAAGATAAGGAACATGAAAATCAGTCAAATTAATAAAAGGTGCAACCATTTTCATTTGAAATATAAATCGTAAATCCAAATATATAACCATCCATGATTGAAAACAGTAAAGGCGCTGTTCTTAGCTTTGGTAACCTAGCTTTATGAAAGTCAAAAGCAGTCATACAGCTAGATAACCAAAGAAAATTCCAACGCCTGAGTTATAGCGGAGAAGCAAAAATGGAAACACGTCACATTAGAGAGGAAATAGTAGTTAAATATAAATTAATTAATAAAGATAATATTAAATTAATATAGTCACAAATAGATCACGAATAAATGTTTGTAGTCAAAACAATTATACAAGAAAGAAGCACTTTTATGAGCCTTACTTTGTGTATACAGTTTATATTGTTGAATTAATCCTAGCTTGTTTGTCGAGCGCTGTCTTTTATGCTATGAACTTCACAATCATCAAAACTGATCTGTAGTTTTATGGTTTTCAGACTCAAGAAACTCACTTATATTCTCAAAAATACCCACGGGTAAAGTTAGTCTATTCTTACCCAATGGTAAAGGTAAGGGTAAGGTTAAGTCAGTGGGTAAAGGTACAGTTATGAATTAAAGTTGAAAACAAATGGACAGTTGAGGTTAAGAATTAGAAGGATTAATTATCTTGAGTTGTAAAATGAGTTGCAGAACAGTCTTGACAATTTTTTAAACAGTTTTAACAGTTTTCTTAATGATTACTATGTGAGTGATTACCTTTACGAGTGAGTAAGAATAGCCTAATTACCAACTGGTATGTAACTCTGACAATACAGCCCGAGTAAGCAAGTTTGTTCGCTATTTGCTAATTTTACAAAATTTCATTTATTTATTCATTATGTAATTATTTTATGTATTTTATTTCTTTTGTCCAGAGAGCTTGTCATTATTAAGAGGTTTGTCTAGTTGTCTATTCTAATGTACCGAAAAGTTTAATCAGCAATAGTCAGAATCTCAAAATTGTTTGTACTTCTGTTTTTCAGCAGGTAGCCCTGCATGCTACAATTAATGTCTGCAAATATAAACGTAATTAATGCATTAATAAACGTTTTCATGTGGTAACTACCCATTGATTTGAACTTCGTGGTTGGATTACCAAACGTGGTTTAAAGTGGTATGTACTTGCGCATTCGATTTTTTTTTATTTCTATGTAAATTTTGCGCCCATAGAACGCTGGTTACAAATGAGGCCTGGGCATGAATTTTTGGCACAGTACTGTAATGGTCACATTTCCCAGGCATGTCTCTCACCTTTTTGACATTTAACCTGTGGACATTTTTAGAGGGCTTTAATTACAAGTAAATATCTTTAATTTTCGGTGCGATTGCTTTTCAGCTATTTTCGCAGTAAATTGACTAGTTATTAAAAAGTGAGAAACGTGCCTGGGGATTTTAAACATGTTACAATGCTTATCAACTTTCTGTCCAAACAGGTAATCGTATGATTCAGAGCTGTGGCGCAAACTTTTTGTAAAAAATCCTAATATTTTGTAGAGAAGTTTTCCTTAGCCCCTTGTACTGTAAACAAAATTAAAAGCTAGGTTTCGACCAACTTACGGTGTTTTTAAGTCGCCGAGGACAAGTATAACCTATGAACCGTGGCTGAAACTGAAGGTATGAATTAATTCCACTGATGTTGACTATGATCTTAAATTTGTCAAGTAAAATCTCACTGAAGTACAAGTATACTTTTTCAGACTAAAAACTTCTTCAGACTAAAGTGTTTACTGAGTGTCGCATGCCAAGACGCCATAGATAAGATTATAAGAATAATGGTGAAAAAAATAAGAAAACAATATACAAAAAAATAATTTAGTCACAAAGTCACAAATAATGACATAACTCACTAAAAAACATCGCTACGTAAGTGCGTAAGGCTTAGCCTAAGTCACTAGTCACCATTACTGCATAAGGTATTTTGGAGGAGTGATTTTTCGCAGCTTTTTCGGCTAAATGTATGTACTGAACGCGGGCAATTAAGTAATGAATCACTGTTGTTAACTCAGAGCTAAAAAAAAAAATAAAAAATAAAAAAAGAATAAAGAAATAATCTGGATATGCGATTAAAAACAACAGTAAGCTAAATGTTAAAATTTCAATTTAATTTAAGCATCTTGAGTCTTGACTAAATTTATAATGGCTATATTTAAAATTTCTCCAACGAAAAACGATTTTTTGTCGATAATAAATAAACAAAAGATTCGCAAGGAGGAATAATCAGACGGGAAAGAAAGAATCGTCTTTAATTTGTATGTAAAAATGAGCGGCAAAATTTGGATAAAATTTATAAACAACTGTAAAATCAAACGAGTTTCTTGGGAGAGTTTCGGATTCTGCATTTTTGGGTCACTAGACACTTTGCATACTCCTGCATAGTTGGTCGGTATAGCGCGAAATTAAGGAATAAGGAATAAAATTTAACAATTTTTTCCACAATTGCTACAGCTCAGCGGTTGGCAACAGGTTTTGTGCGAAGTCTCAGGAGCGAAAACTTTTAAGGCCCATCTATCTCAGAGTTTGGGACGGTTAAAAAGAAATTTTGTGTAAAATGAATTGGGACGAGCTCTACTTTTAGACACTGTATTCACGGGTGTAGAATCTTGCACGCATCTGTTACTGTATATAGTATGCCAAAGTGGCGTTTAAAATTCCCACCAAATTTGACTGTACAAAGTGTACTATGCGTTGTCAGACAACTGAAACTAGAACCTCACAATCCGAAAATGCTCCTTGCAGAACTTTTTTACAACCAAATAGTTTTTTGTGAAAGATTGTTTGGCAGTTAAGAAAAAACTTGGGCGGTCTGTTTTTGACAAAATTGTTCTGCAAAGATTATCAGAGCTCAGTAATTGTCAAAATGTGCGAAAACTATCGATTGCGGTTCATTTCCATTGATAAAGACCATTACAAAATGTTTACAGAAAATTGTTTACGATATGGGTAAACATTATAGAACAACAAATACGAAAGCTATGTTAATCAAATAATTGTGACTAGCGAAAAAATAAAATCAAATAATTGTGAATAGCGAAAAAATAATAACTTTTCAAAATGTTCGTCAAAATTTCTCCACGATTTTTACATTACATTCTTGTTTTTGCCAATTGTTGATTTTTTACAATATTTTAAAGTAACTATTTTTCTGCATCACTAGCTTAACTACAGTACATTGCAAAAAAAAGTTTCCAATTCTTACTAACACACCAAAATACCTTTTTCCAAAAGGACCAAGGCTTGTCCTAAAAGAGGAACTTGTATATATTTAAATACCTTTTGTCCATGTAATATACCCACAATTCAACGAAACTAATATGAAATCCATAGAAAATTTTGAAACGCAAAAAATACCACAATTTTATGACTCAGTACACAAAACCCAAGTGAAATTTTATGCTAATTTTAGCTGACAACATTGTTAAAGCAAAATTTGGTCCTACTGGCAACTTTTAGGCGTCTCACGTTACAGCCTGACATCTGCTTCAAAAGCCAGTTTTAGCTGCTATATTGGAAACCTACTGTTTTTGCTGGGAAAGCATAAGCAAAGTAGAAATTCAGAGAAGTTTGCTTTTGGACTTTCTTCTCTGGTTAAGTATAAAAAATAAGGAATAAGGATACAGCAAAATGCAGTGTTGCACAGACCAATAAGATAAAAAATTTCGTTAAGAATTTATCCTTAAGAATTTGCAAAAATCTGTCGCATTGAGTTTTGTGCAATTGGTTTGGCTGTCGAACGGAAAATCACCCGTTGAGAAATATCAAATTTTTTGCACAATTTGATCAGAGATTTTGCTTAAAGACAAACGGACAACATAATCAATAATCAATATCAGCTTAAGGGGGGGCTACCAAAAAAAGTGAAAATTTTAGGTTCTCCGATTCGCTTCAAATTTGCACACAATGTAGCCACAGGGAAGGCGCATCGCAGATGTAACAAACTGGAACCAATGCTTTTGCCAATTTTTCACTAGGGGCTCCCAAAAATTCAATTTTACGTGTAAATCATAGGCGCAAAAAAAAGTTTTTTGTGGTTGCAAAGCGCCCCTTTACTCGAAATTTTTGTTAACACTGACGAAGCTGATTTTTACATGATTCGATAGCCTAACGTCATATCTCAACCTCTATGATCCATTTTTTTTAAATTTTTGCCCATGGCCTGAGCAATGACGTCAAATGTAAAATCACTCAAATTTGGCGGATCCAAAAAACGGCAATTTTTTCACATTTCGCCCTCGATTCTAGATTTGAAAATACATATCAAAAATCCGGATCATACGATTTTGCGCATACATGTGGGCTACTAGTATGCCAAGTGTCAGCCTGATTGGCTTAATGTGGTTTGTGCTAGAACTGTCCAAATAAGAGCTACTTTTCAACTTTTTGGCGTATTTTTGCCTATGTAAATACACTGACAAACGCACGGAACCAAAAGTGCACCTTTAAGCTTAATTGTTCTTATCTGAGGTAGAGGTGCCTTGGGGGAGTAACATATGTGAAAATAAGCAAAATTGGAGAACTTTCATTTTTGACCTGGGTAGCCCCCCCCCCTGAAGGTCAATGATCTAAAAAATAGAGCTAAGAGTAACTCCAATCAAACTCCGTATCCATGGCTACGAAGTACGAACCAATCTGATTGGCTGAATCCTTATTTCTTATTTCTCTGATGGGAAAGGAGCTTTAGTTCCAGAGAAAGAATGCAGACACAAAATGCTTCACAAGAAGACTGATGAAAAAGCAGTTAAAATAGCACCGCCCGTTAAATAAAGTTAAAAGACAAACAGGACAACGACAAAGTTCAAACTGGCATCTTTTGATTCAACACGCCTGAAGCTGTCTTTCACTAAAATTTTTATTGATAACAAACAAGATTAAACTTTGCTTGAAATTTACCAGTAATTCAGGATATTTTCGCGTAGGAGGGGGCAAGAATTGTAAAAAATCTAACGAAATATCAATTTACTTAAAAATATCTCAAGCATTATTATATTCTGAATAGATAAGTTTTAGTAAAAGGAAAGCTCAATGGAAACGTTTTTAAAAATGGTTTATTAACGTTTACTTTTTAAGAATTATAACCAAATCTAAAATAACTTCTGTTATCGGCAGTTTGCGCAAAGTTGTCCTGACTGCATTCTGTTGGGCGTCGTTGCAGAAATTGTAAACAGGCTAGCTTTGCGTCATGCCGTTTTCGAAAGTACAAATGATGCGATTTAGATGCCAAAATTTCTAATGAAAAACTTGCTATAGTAATTTGTCAGGGTATTTTGTAAAAGTAATGAGTCAGTTAATTTCAATATTTGTTAGAATCACTCATACACTATAGTATTCTGGACAGTAACGTCTGTTTAATAAAGGAAAACTGAGTACAGAAATTGTTGACCCGGAAGCTAAGGGCCTATTCCTTTACCGGATTAAAGGGCTAATTATAATCGGACTAAACGGTTTAAAAATTAACATTAAAAATGTCATTCCAAAACCTTCGGATTAAACAGACTTAGCTTCTAGCGCGCTGCTTTTTAATCGGACTAAACGGACTTAACTATGCACGCTAATGTTAAGCGTGCATGTTAAGTCCGTTTAGTCCAGTGGTAGTTTTGAAATGGGGTCAGACTAAAATTAAGCCGCTGACTTATTTTAACTCGTTTATTCCGTTTAGTCCAATTTGTCATTCCAAAACCTCGGACTAAAATAAGTCTAGTCCGTTTAATCCGGTAAAGGAATAGGCCCTAAGCGATTTGAAGCAAATATTGCAAAAAAAATTGCCACCAAATATTTGCGGTTCAACGTTCCCTGATTTAGAAGCACAAGGCTAAGTAGTTTCTTTGGCTATTTGCGAGACTTCCAAAATCGTCAATTTGTGCTTTTTTTTGTGGATGTGTGAATAGGCCTTAGGAATACACAAAAATAGTTTGCAAACAATATGGTTTTATTAACATAAAGTGCAACATTTATGCTGACGTTCAACCTTGAATCGACATTTATAAACATCGATATTGTTCTATTCACTAATTGTCAGGGTATTGCAGCACGGGTCGATGCATCCAATAGTATCGACTGTCGGGCGATATGTCCGTGAAACTTCCCACGTTTTCCCAACTGTTGCGTTTCTCCTCAAAATCTTCAGCGCTTCTGGCACTACGGTTGTTCGCCACGGAACTTTTCCTGAATCGCAAGAACGGGTCGGCAGATTCTTTTCTGAATCTCAAAAAGGGGTCCGCCGAATCCTTCCGGAATCGCAAATACGGATCCATGGAACGTCGCTCTTGATGATTTTTCCTGAACCTCACAAACGGGTCGTAGTTGTCCTTTCTGAATCGCACAAATGCATCCAAATCTGAACGACGTTCAGGCATATTTTCGACTGATTGATCTTGAATGTTTTCATCCTCTAAAACCAACACAAAATACTATGTCTAAGTCATCTAGTCAAATCAAAATAGTCACCACTCGTGATTCTGATGCTGTTTCAGATTTTCAGAATCTTATGGAAACAAGTTCTTTTACTGAGTGAAAAGTTATTATTTGGTGACGCCAGAGTGTCAATATTCCACAGGAAGTAATTCACGCTATTTAACCGTTAAATAGTAGATGTCGCATGTAAGCGCGCACAGGACACAGGATTTAACCCCCCCCCCCACACCACTAAGCGCTATTTGCGCTATTTGCTATTTGCTATTATTGTGTCCAGCTTTAAAACGTCCTCCCCCAAAGAAAACACTCCCCCACCCTCCTCCGCTGTTTGCGCTGGGCACGCTACTATGCATACCGCCCTCCCCTTAAACACAATTTGACTACACTACCTGTACCCATAATGCATGAACGGTACGCTGAATGAAATCTAGTGTTTCACTGGTGCATATAATATAAATTTTTGTTCCTTCTAGAGAAGGAACATTTGTTACGCGGCGGCCTCAGCCGCCGCGTATATACTATAATACAAATCAGAGTTTAACACGTATCTGCTCTGACTGTGTATTGTGCTGTGTGAAAATTGGTAGGGCCAAAATTTACGTTGTGTGTGCGTGTGTTCTTGACGCGTGCTAATCTGTGATCTCAGCGTTGGAATATATGCATACGCTGGTTATCACGCTCACTCGGATACATAATATTATTGTATGCGCGTACATACATATGTAATAAAACAGGGTTAACGAGCCCCCTGATTGATACAGGTTTTGAACGATTTTGGTTGTAGCTGCAAGAAGTGAGCTACTTGTTCGGTTTAGTACGTATGTAGTTTAGCGACCAGACGTGGCGCAGAATGAGGCTACACTCTCAGGCGGAACCCCCGTTTTGCATATTTCCCAAAACCCCCAATCTCCGCCCTATGTCCGTACGAGAGCGCCTGATTCAGTTAATCGTCAGTTATAGAAATCCTAAGTTCCCCCCTGAAGTGTAGTACGAATTTGGCACAGAAGGAAGTAGAAGTAATACGTAATAATGTCCCTAACCAGTATCCGCCCCTTTCCCTTGTGCTCCCTGTCTATAATTGCAGCCGCTTGTCGTAATAATTGCCCCTGTATTAATAATGATTATTGGTATTGATAATTGTCCGTATTGTCTGAGGGTCGTGTTTTAGTAATCAGTAATTAACCAGTTTTAAGCAGTGATTTGGAAGTCCCCCCTGAGAGTATAGAAGCTAGCCGGATAGTTGTTTGTAAACAATATCTGGGCTAAGCCATAGCATTAGCCCAGATATTGGCGAGCTAGCTGGAAGCTAAAACAGAAGTAATTAGCGAAGTTTGGTGGTTAATAACTAAGTAATTTTTTGGTCTTGTGGAATATGAATTATATGGAATTGTAGAGTGCAAAACAGAGAATAATCGAGGAAAGTTTGAAGCTGTTCGGAGTAATATAGAAGAAGTTATTCGAAGTTAGATTGCGAAGTTTAGTCGAATTTGAGTAGAATCGTAGGCGTGAAAAGAGCAGTTTTAGACCCTAATTTTGTTACGTTATAATTTGGTAATTAGTAATTGTGATCTATTCATGTTTGGTATTATTTGATTCGTCTTTTCATAATATGCTTAATGGACTCATTTTCGAACTCTTTACGGTATTGATAACATGTTTTTTGGGAGCAGAAGAAAGCCTTAATTTTTACCCTTAGTTAGTGGAAGGATTACGGTAGTTTGAGAATGTGTAGTTTTGACTGGGTCCGCAGCCCAGAAGGAGGTCTAATATTTAAGTACTGTCACATAATAATCACATCTTAAGTTTATACGTAATGTTAGTGGATAGTTCAGATCATACATAATTGGCTAAGTGTTTAGTTAAGGTAATCACTTGTTTTTTAGTCACATTTTTCCTATTTCCCCCCTTTCCCCCCTCTCTTTTTTCTCCTTTTCCTTTCGTAATGTTTTTGTAGTACGTTTGTCACATTTTGGTACTCAAGTGTTTAAGTTCTCTGGTAGGCCCACCAAGAAGTAGAGAGATTTATGATACCTGGGCCCACCAGGAATCAAGGGCCATTAAAAAGGAATTAAGTTCGAGGTGTGAGGGCCAGCAGCCTTCGACCCCCCAGCCCTCAAGTGGAAATTTGCAAAAGTGTATGTAGGCGGGCCTAAGAATGGCCGCTTCTGATTGGCTAGATTCGGGATCGGTAGATCCCGACAAAGGAATCCTAAGAAAAAGCCGCCCCCCAAGTTGTAGCTAAGTCAGTCGGTTCAGAAATTCAGCTAGCGGACGGTTGAGTCCGAACTTTCTCCTGCTCCTCCTGTATTTGCCCATTTCTGCCCTTGCCTGTATCTGCCCTTGTAAAGACATCCAATAAATCTGTAACCCAAATTACCGACTCAGTCTCCACTTTTGATCAGCCGTTCAGGCTCGCGAGTGCCCCTATCTGAACCAGTATTTTGCCGGGCTTTGCCCATTCTGTCTCGTGGCGCGAAAGCGTCTTGCCTTTCCTTTTTAGCGGCCTTATAGTGCCCATTATTTATTCAGCGCCATTCAGCGCTCGTCCGGTATTTGTGACTATCCGCCGCCGCCCGCCCGCTCTGTGTCCTGCGCCCGCGCCGTCTCCAGGCTCGGTCGTTTCGCTCCCGTGTGGTCGTTCCCCCCCCGTCGCGTCGCTTGCCCCCCTGTCTCCGCGCTAGCCAGCGCCCGTGCCCCCGGTTGCCACGCTCTTCCCCCGTCCGGTCCGTGATCCCGTCACCCTGTCCGTCGGTCGTTCGCCCCCGCTCCCCGCTGCCACGCTGCTACCCAGGTCGGTCGTCAAGCTCGAGCCGCCCAGTCCAGTCCCGTGTCCGCCGTCCCCGCCGTCCGTTTGCCCGTCGCCGGTCTCCGCCAGTCCGTCGCCGGCGTCCATCTCCAGTCCCGCCACCCAGGTCCGCCGGTTGCCGCCCATCCTGCCCAGGCCCGCTCCGGTCGTCGCTCCAGTCAGCCAGCCAGCCGTTCTCCAGCCAGGACTTATCCTGTTAGTTACTCCCCCCGCTGTCCTTAGCTTTGTAGTTGTAGCCCCTAGGCTGACCCTATAGGACAGATCAGTAGTAGAATAGCTAGTAGACCTGTTGAGGCATCGAGTAGACCAGTAGATCAGAGCTGTAGAGTGATCTAGCCTAGACAGGGTCAGGCTAGAAGAGTGCCGGTTCCAGAGTAGGTTGTTTTCAGGTCGATTACCGTGTGTCCGTTCCGTGTCAGTCCGTTGTGTTGTGTCCTTAGCGGTTTTCGAGTCCAAAGTTATCATTGCCTATTACGCGAGTTATTTAGGGTGTAGATTGTAGCTACGATTGATTGTTAGGCGTATTGTGCTATCTCTTTCAGATTACGTAAAGTTACACGAGTCACACATAATTTTGAGTAGTGAGTAGAATTGTTAGTCAAAAAGTAAAGTGAAAGTTTTGTCGCTGAGATAGCGTTTGGGGAGTTGATCCGTTAGTGTCCCCCGACACCAGAAAAAGCAGGCGTCAGGGTTGAGCTAGGCCTCTGAAACAAGGTATAAGTTCCTAGTTATCCCCGGCCTTTGGTGTCCCCCCCGAATCCCGACGGGCAGAGCAGAAAAGCTTGTCCGAGCAGTTCAAATCCCCTGAAACCAGTTGCTCGAGTGAAGGTTAAGTAGAAGCTATAGGAGAGGCAAACTTTGAGTTCCATGCACGTTGATTGAGAGTTAGCGAGAACTGAGTCAAAAGTAAAGGGTGTGTTTTCATCAGTGAGAAATCTATTGAAATCTAGGTAAACACGATCGCCGTGGAGGTAGTACTGTTAGTGTTTTCATATATTGTTTGTGTTTACGTACGTTTCGGCGATCGTAAGCATTTTGACTGAGTTAGCACGCAGAGGTACTGAGCTTAACTACGAGGTTGGACTAGGATCCTTAAGTGACCTAAACGGATCTCTGTAGTTTAGTCTTCTGTAGCTACTCGGTTCCCTTTTCGAAGGGTGGAGCCCCCGCAAAAACATTTCTAACCCCTGCTACTCCACGAGCATATTTGAGTTTGAGTTGAGGTCCGATATAGACAGGATAGGACCAAATTGGGAAAGTATTACTGTGTATCAGCAAGTACCTACGCGCACGCTAAACGTATGTTTTGCATTGCTCGTATTGTGTTGGTAGTGAACCTAAGGAAGTGATCGCATAGAGTTCAGTCCGAAGTCAGAAAGTAATAGTTCTCGCATAACACAGTAAAGAGTTTATTTCACACTACATTTGGAGCTTAACCCCCTCATAAGTCTTTTTCACCACACATACACACATACACTGTTGTAAAGAGCTGATACAAATGTACACAGGTCTGCGTAATTCATTTGCATGTCAGTCGGATGGCATGCTTGCAAATCATGCATAGTAACTGTAAAATAACGAAACCTGTCAGAACAACATTTCCTAAATTGTTTAAACGCATGACGTGATCTTAATGGCTTGACGTCAAGAAAGCGCTGGACAACCACACCTTGCGAGGCTGTGCAGGCCATTGCCTGGACAACATCGTCTTTTGTCAGCCCCCTGACCTTGCTTTGGTAGCTGACACTGGGTCAGCAGTACGACGAAACATCTTTTTTTGGCGTATTGACTCAAATGGATCGAATTTACGAACGGTTTTTGCAAATTAAGTAATTAACTTCTAATGTTGCAGTTTGAAATGTTACATGAAAGTGTCGCTTTTCAAAAATTTGCTGCCGCGTTTTACATACATATATTCGAAGAGTGTCCTCGGGTGTCTAAGCATGTCTGAATGAAATCAAAGTATCAAAAATTAGTTTAACCCTACTCGCAGAACGTGCTTGTTTTGAAATTAATTGCTCATAGCGTTTAACGCTACTGAGCAGGCTGCATAGCCAGTATGTACAAACGGACAAACGTTTTGGACAAACGTTCGTCTTTTTGGACCAAGCTTCGTCTTTTAGGACAAACTTTGGTCCTTTTGCAAGAAGCATCGTCTTTTTCAGGTAACGAAGCTTTGTATTTTTGGACAAACGTTCGTCTTTTTGGACCAAGCTTCGTCTTTTAGGACAAACTTTGGTCCTTTTGGACGAAGCTTCGTCTTTTTCTGGTATCGAAGCTTTGTCTTTTTGGACAAACGTTCGTCTTTTTGGACCAAGCTTCGTCTTTTAGGACAAACCTTGGTCCTTTTGGACGAAGCTTCGTCTTTTTCTTGTAACGAATGTTCGTTACCAGTAACGAATTGGAAACTTTTTTTGCAATGTACTGTACTGTATTTTCAGCTTGGAAGCTGCCTGCTGATTTTTGTCTGATGCTGATTTGCAGAAAAATCAATAATCGATGTACAGTGCTGTAGCAATGTATTTTTTTAGAATTGGCACCAAGATGTTTCACCAGCAGTATATAAGGGCGATTAGAAAACACTGTTTATTGCTTCTTAAAGCTGATTTGCTCAGCTCAGATCAAGTGTAACTTTGAGCCACATGGCTCGATGCAGCGGGATGCTTAACATCCTGCAGCACTTTTTTGTACGTACTCCGTAGTTAGTTAGATTAAGTAAGCTTGTTATAAAGTAGGGGAGAGTAAGGTACGAAGTGTACATAGCTTACGTATGGAATAGAGAGCCAATTCATTTAAATCTGAAAGGTAGACACCGGGGAAGGAACTTTGCCCCTTTTGGGACCTACTTGTTCATTTTTCACATATGTTGTGGATCGTTGGTCTAGTGGCATGATTTTCGATTCGGGTGCGAGATGTTCGAGGGTCCTGGGTTCGACTCCCTTTTTCGATGAGCCAATTTGTTCTTTTTTATTAAGCATTTGTGAAAAAAGTTTAATAATATTTTGCAAACTCTTTTTCAGAAAGTTAAGAATTGACCAATATCCTTATTGAAACTGGATATCTAGTAGAATCCCTGACTTATGGGCTGTTTCCCCGTTGTTTCAGAACTGAATTTGTATTGTAAACAAGCAAAGCCAAATGCAAAATTGACGTGAAAATATCAAACCTATATATGTATATTATCACTTGGTGAAATAAAAAACCTGCTGCGCTGCAAACAATCAAAACAGACAAAATGACCAAAAAATTGTGTGAACTATGTGGGATAGCAGTAGAGATATTGAGCATACTACGAGTAGTGTATGAACAATGTGTGAGCACACTACGAGTAGTGTACGAACAGTGTGTGAACTATGTTCACAAACTGAGACAAACAAGCACGTTTTGCGAGTAAGGTTAAACCTATTTTCGATACCTAGTTTTCGTTGCGACATGCTTAGAGGGCCGAGGATACTCTTCGAATATAAAACGCGGTAGTGAAATTCTTAAATAAACACTTTTACGTGACATGTCAAACTGCAACATGTTTTTGTGTTTTTTTGCTTTGAAGTTAAGTTGCAAATAATAAGAACTAATAACTTCATTGCAAAAAACGTTTATAAATTCGAACCCAATCTAAAACACATATTTTAATCGCGGGTTAGAAATAGCATTTATGTGCCTAAACAGATTCAGCACTCAACCGCGATTGTAAAGCCAGCCTGAATGGTTTGCCGACGGTTCCTTAACTGCAAATTGGCAGGTTCTCAGGTACTGATAAACAATCAGAGAAACATTGGTGTGACAGGTTTTGTGATATTACTGTAACCGTGTGAAAATTCACCAGCACTTGTGTGATTACGTGTGTGCTGTGACGATATGTATCTGTCGGATCAGTGTGCTCTTGTATATACTGTGCAATGCCAAACGTGCATACACACACGGAACATAGCAGGAGACAGACAAGACTGACACAGTTGGCGCGCACACTAATGTTCACTTACACACGCACAATCACATGAATCAAAAGATACACAAACGCACACACAAATTCTTCCAAAAGACACGTAACTGTACAAACTCATTCTGAAAAGCCTGCTGAGCTGTGGCGCAGCAGAAGTTTCTAATTTACGGCATGTGGTTCTTGAATTTAAGACCCCGCTTACCGTAAGGCTTTGGAGCAAGTCAGCAGTATATGTTTGCTAAAATTAGGTTTGAAAATCACTTATCCACAAATAATGCTTAAATAAATGCTTAATAAAATAACTTATCCACTTATCCGCTTAAAATTTCTTTTGGAATATTGACACTCAGTCTTCGCAATGTAACCCCTTCACACTCAACAGAAGAGCTTGCTAGGACCTACTACCAACAATTCACAATAAATAAAAACAGCACCAGGAGATGCGTGTTAAACCAAGCTGCAGCAATACAGTATGTACACGCGGCAGTTGAGGTCACCGTGTAAAAACGTAAATTAAGTTAGTCAAAATTAAATACTTACCCTCTGCTGTCGTAATTGTCATGCATAGCAACAAAATCAAGCCGGCTGTAGTGGTCATTGTCCACATATTAGAAAAATAGAAACCAACAGACTCAACTAAAGACAAAAGTTAAAATGTTTCTGGCATGGTACACGTCAAGGCATTAATAGATGGTGAATCGACTTAAACAAGCATAGCCAATTAACTAAGGTGCCAGAGTGGAATCAAACAGTTCAGACTGAGTCCGACCTTTTCTGGCTAACCCCTCACAGACTACGTATGTGAAGAAAGCAGTTTTAGTCAATTATAGAACGCAAGAATAGTCTAAATGATTGTTAGTTTTTGAGGCGTTTAGTAATTTGAAATATGAAGACACACAGCAGAAACTTTGACGTCAAACTTATTTAATTTTAAATTGCTGACTAATTTAGTTTTGGTCTGCTAAATGGATAACGAAAACAAATAATAATTTCTGAAAATCAATACACTCTACTAAAAAGTTCAAGACTAACAATAGTGACAAAGTAAATTTAGAAAAACAAGGTAAAAATTTAGTAAGCAAATAAAAGGACACAAACCTTTTGCAGATCTTTTAGTCTGCACGACCCTGACTGCGGACGTACACATTTTTTTAGTAAGCAATAAGGAGGCGGTCAAGATAACTATGTTCTACGCACTTTTAGCCTTTATGATACATTAAGATGTGAACCACTTGTTGATAATTAAGGTCAATAGTTCGGAATTTTGACCAATGAAAGCAAGAGCAGCAACAGTGGCAGCGGGTAGAGTCAACAACAAACGTGCTGTTTGTTACATCGACAGCTCCACCTGTTGCCTTGATGGTGAGAGAGTCCCGAGAGTCACTTTATCATAATGTTTCAACATCAATGTTTTCAACCGTTCTACTCCAAGACCAAGAACAGTAAAGTACTATGTAACAGTGAAGTATGTAGTATGAAAAAATTAAGTTGTTTTTCTCACACCATTTCCTCTAAAAATAATGGATGTAAATTCTATTTCCTGTACTGAAATTGATGGGAATAACTTGAGTATTTCGATACAAACTAATTGTAACTTACAGTGTAGGTATCTATCACACCGAAAGTCTTATGTCGCCACTTATTTTGCAAGGTCGCGGTAGTCCCTCAATCTAAGTTACGCTTGTACTTTAAGATACAGCTGTGGTAAATAGCCCAACTTATGTGTAGCGGGTACTAGGTTTCAGTATTGTAGACGTAAACCCTCACTTCTTATACCTTGGTTCTAACCTAGAGCTACAAAGAACAGGCACATACCAGTGACACGCACTGTCTTTATTGATAAGCAAAGTTGCAAAGTCGCAAAGCCAAATTACAGCATCAGTAATAAGTAGGGATGTCGCGGATATCCGCATCCGCATCCGCATCCGCGGATGATCCGCAACTTTTTGACATCCGCATCCGCATCCGCAAAAATTTAATGCGGATATGCGGATGTTGCAGATTCGGCAAAAATTACTAAAAATGTAGAAAATCAGACGGTAATTTTGATTTTTGTGCATGTATATCAGTAGCGTAGCCAGGATTTTGCTGAGGGGGGGGGCAGATAAATATAGGTCTGGGTCTGGGTCTCAGCGCTTTTTTAAAATTTTGAAATAAAATTTGCATTGAAAACTTAATTTCAAGCCACACTTGGCGAAGAAAGTAGAATGATCGCGGGGGTCTGGGCCTGGGGGCGGCAGCCCCCAGAAGCTAGCGCTTTTTTATAATTTTGAAATAAAATTTGCATTGAAAACTCAATTTCTAGCCACACTCGGTCAAGAAAGTAGAATGATTGCGGGGGTCTGGGGGCGGCACCCCCCGGAAGCTAGCGCTTTTTTAAAATTTTTAAAAAAATTTGCATTGAAAACTGGGTTGTTTTTCGCCAGGAGGTTTTAGCAAAGTGGCTAAAAGGGCCAAAAATTTTTTAGCCAATATTGATTTTTTTAGCTACGTTTTTAAAGCATTTATTTATCTTCAATTCACTTCAATTTGAATTTTTTCACAAGTGACTGAGCAGTGGCATACTCAGCAAATGTTTAGGAGTGGAAATACTTGGAAAGAATGGATTAAAATGCAATTTTAACGCAAAACTTCGCATTGCAAATGCAAGACCATTAAACCACAGAGTCGCAGGGATTTGGCGGCGGACTGTAAGTATCTTATTTATGAGGTCAGTGGCGTACCAAAAAAACAATTTAGGGGGAATGACTATCAGATTTTATGTAATGGGATAAAATGCACTTTTTAGCTATTGCAAGTTTGTAACGCAAAGTTTGTTTGTAATTGAACACCAGAACTATAAAATACTTGACTGGATCACTATGTTAATTGAAATATTGTTGCAGATTGGTGTAAATATTGTAGTCACAAGCAGAAATTTTTTTGTCGAATTTGTTTTAGCAAATTGGCTAAAACGACCAAAAAAGTTTTAGCAAACTCTCAAAAATTTTCGCCAATGCTAACGTTTTGGCCCAAAAAAACCCAGATTGAAAACTTAATTTCAAGCCACACTTGGCCAAGAAAATAGTGTGAACAGCCAAAACCGTGCCTCTGCTCTTTGTGATTTATAGATACGTTTTTATGCTAAAGTTAACATTTAAAATTAATGAATAGTTAGTCTTCAAAACATCTTCTTGGGTCATTTATTTAAAAGCGAAATTAGAATTTATTAACAGTGAGTAACACAACAAATGTTTTCAAGAGAGATTCAACTGGAAGTTTTTCAAGCTCTCTTCAGTTGTTAAAACGACCCTCGTGCGGAACACTCGCCTGCTTGGTTGCTTACGAATAGACTAATACTTTGCCTGAGTTGCTTGTCTAGTTGTTACGAATAAATTGCTACGAACAATCTGTTGTTGTGCCTCGAACACTATAAGACTTATCCTCCTGCACAAAACGCCACGGAACACGAAGGACCGATTACAAAATTGGCGCTGCGAGTAGGGTAAGTGGTGTTGTCTGCTCTAATTATTGGCAAAAATTTGCCCACTTGGTATTACGATTAAGTAAGAAACCACGACGAGTTTCTACTGTTTTAGAGTATAAGTACTGAACTACGTTTGTGTGTGTAAGAAACACGCGTTTATTTTACGTAAGAAACTATCCTATTTTGAGTATCTTAGTTATATTGACTACGACGAATCGTCTGGTTTTGACTATTCTGTAAAAGTGCAGGTGCGAATTAGTCAAGTGGCAGTTGTTTCTACTAGCATTGTGCTACTTTGTGTTATTGCTACGTAACGTTGTGATCCTTTGTGCTTATATTGTAATAGTTATAACTAAGAAATAGGTGCCTGCATAGTGATAATCTGGTGGAGTAGTTAACGAATATAGAGTCATACATATACCTTTCTAGCTACGAAAGCTGGTATTTTCACTCAAAACAGAGCTTGTTACTCTGGTCAGTATAGAAAAAAAAAAAGTTCTTCAGCTTCTAATTGTAGTCGAAAACCTCCTAATCATATAGTTTTATTGAATCTCATTGAATTAACGCATATAACGACGATTTATGACAAGCGAACATTACGACGTACCTGAGAATATAGACAACGCTATTGTTAGACAAGAAATAGAAAGTTGCTTTACTAGAGGAAGAATGGAAAGAGAAATAACGCAGCTACGAGACGAAATTGCTAGATTAAGAACTACGACTGGCACATTGCAGGCTAACGAAACACGAAGGGGTGGAAGGTATCTTCCATTGCCTTTGTTTTACGGAGAATTTGGAGAAGATTTTGAAGAGTTTTACGAACTATTTGAACTGCTTAGCAGATCTGAAGAGTATACTGAGCCTCAAAAATTAGTAAAACTACCAAGCTACCTACGTGGGAATGCATTAGAGGTATATAGGGGGTTATCGGACGCCACAAAAAATAGCTACGTACAGCTTACGCAAGCATTGCTTAAGGCATTTCACCCGCCCGGCAAAGAAATAGTGAGTTCAGAAGAACTTCATGGGCGAGTACAACGAACAGACGAGTCTGTAGCTACGTTTGCTAGAGAACTACAGAGACTAAGTCGTGCAGCATATCCAAGAATGGAAATGCAGCCTAGGAACGATATGCTACGAGGTTTATTTCAAGCAGGACTACGACAAGAAATACAAGACAGGTTAGGATACCTACCAAAACCGCCGGAAACATTTGAGGAGTTAGTAACTGAGGCAAAACGGCAAGAGGCTTTAATAGCACGTAAGACATGTAAACAACGCGATAATAGTGAGGAATTAGAAGAACTACGAGAAATCAGGAGAGAATTAAGAGATTTAAAACGAGGACAGGCACGTAGTGGAAGGAGTAGGGATAACTTACGATGGAACCAAAAAGATAGTTTACGATGGAGTCCTAGGGAGGCCCAAATTCACGCCATTACTACGACAGCGGTAAATCAAGACCCGGAATGGAAACAGGAAATTATAGGACTGGAAAAACGCACAGTCGAATTGATTTCACGACTCAAAGATGAGTTGTTAGCGGATCGAAGTTCATTACGTAATAATAGAAGGGATGGAAATAAGCTTCCCCCCCGTGCACAGAATAGACGTAGTCCACCACGATGGACGCCTGACGGCAAACCCATTTGTCTGCGGTGTAAAAAGCCGGGGCATATGATGAATCAATGTAATAATAATAATAGGAGTTATCAATCCTACCAGGCCAATAAAGGTATGGAACAGCCTAGGCGTAGAGGGCAGCAATTTAGAGTAAATACAGTAAGAGTTTCCGCACAAGATGGGTCAAGACTAGACGCTGCAGCAGACAATGAAGGAAGTCAAATCGATTTGTCGACAGGGTTAGGTGCATGTAATAACTCGCAGGCGCAGTTAGAAACAGAAAACGAATTTTTGAGAGAGCAGCTATGTCAAACAGGTGAGTATTTCTACTTAGGGATGTTACGACTTATACCAGTTTGTCAGCGTAAACAAACTTCGAACACTACAACCACAACCTATGAACAGACAGTAAGTCAGCAGGCAGACAAGAAAGGTAAGACGAAAACTACGAAACAAGTAACTACAATACAGAATTTAGTTGAAAAACACAAACTTGTTCCGTCTGACCATGGGTCCTTGATGTTATCAGAGCAACTTTCGGGACGAAATAGAAGTCACATAGACCGCCGTAGGCCTACGGATATGTCTGGTGTGGCAAGAGAGTCACACCCCCGCTACCCCGTAAGTATAAGACCTGATAAACGATACTGGAGTAGAAATGATCATAATGTCAGACGTCGCGGTAAGCGAGCACAAGCTACGCGAATTTCAGGATCAGGCTTAGTGTTAATGCACCCGACTGTTATTTTAGCTGCCCTTTTAGGTTACATTTTGTTTGGGACAAGTGTAGGTGCCGAGCTACGATCGCGCCCTATGATATGTGACTATAGTGCGCGGAACAGTGTAATGTGGAAGTTACCAGATTCAGTTAGGTGCGCCGCAGGGCGACCATTTACTGGTTCTACGACAATGTATCGATCTAAGCTACAGATTTATCGTAGGAATCATGTACAGTACGAAAACACTGCTTGGAAGTGTACGATAATTCTGAAGCAAATTCAAACATTTACATACTTTTTCGATGATGAACACTTAAAAAAGGAAATAACTAAGGAACTACCAGTTAGCCCAGTAGAATGTAGACGTATGATACAATTTAAAAAGTGTCAATTTGGACTACTGGTACGAAAAGGTGAGATTTTACGAACAGAAGTAGATCTTAAATGGGCATATAGTGGCGGTGGGCTAGACTGCTGTAAATGGAATTCTTTTGAGGCTACGAACTGTTTTGCTCATAAGGTCAAAGTCTTTAAAAGACATGACTCTTCTGTAATGGAAAGTACCGGGGGTAATGTTGCGCATTGCGAATACGAAACAGGAGAATGCGCCTTAGCAGATGCAGGTGCCCTAATTTGGGAAGTCAATAAGGAGGAAAGGTGTGCTTTCATTGAATGGAAGGTACTAAATGGTGAGCGCATGGATAAAGCATGGTTGTCTGATGATAAGAATTTAGCTTTAACTACTATGAATGCAAGGTCAATGACCGATTGTAGCGGTCAGCGGCTTACTCTCTCAGATCAAGGAATTGCGTTTAGAATTCTCGAAGAAAGTGTTGTGGCCCCAAAAACACAGGTGCCAGAAATTACGAACAAACGAACGAGTAAAGGCCGCCGCCGTCGCACCATAGAAAACAAACCAAACGTATCCCCACCCCCTTATAATTTAGAAGACGACCAGGGAATAGTAACGACAGATTTATTAGCGGCTAGCTTGCAAGCATTACAAATGGATATTCGTTTGTCGATGCAGCACTCTTTTCAGCATTCAGTATTTTTAACGTGCATGAATATGAGGAACGTTATAAAAATTATTCAAGCGGATCTTTTACAAGAACCCACATTAGCGATGAGACGCATCTTAGCGCGACCTGATTTGGTCGCAAAGGCAAGTGGTTCAGTGATAGAAACGTACCCCTGCCAGCAGCTTAATGGTTCGTCCATTATATATCACCCAATGAACGGCGAGTGTACTAAGGAAATACCGATAGAGTTTTACGTTGGAACTAAATTAAATAAGGGATTCTTAGATACTACGACAAATATTATTCAGGTCACTGGCACACCCCTTCCTTGTAGGCAGATCTCAGAAATACCTGTGGAGATAGAAGGTATAATTTATCTTTACGATAAGCAAAATGGAAAGCTAAGAATAATTAGGCGCAATGAGGCTAGAGAATTGCCCCTTTTTAATGAAAACTTTGGTATGAATCTGATCCCGGAAGATGACGTAATATTTCATCAAATTGTAATGTATAATTGGTCTGAATTGCAGACTCATATTTCACTCAACGACATAATGGGAGGTTTACGACAGCAGCAGCTAATTTTACGAGAGTTAGGAGCTTTAGGAAGCCCCTCGCCATCCTCAGCGGCAGATAAATTAGCTTCAAGCATTATGGAACGAGGCTACTTTGGATTTCTTTCGGGTCTAAGAGCAAACGCATGGCAAATATGGGTGTTTTTAGTATGTTTTTATGTTACTATGTCGGCATTAGTAATTCATTGCTGTCCTAGAATCCCTGGTGTCTCACTTATCAATGTACCTATTGGTGTTAAGCGGTTATATGAAAGTATTCGTTTTGGAAAAACGAATACAGTCCGTACGAAGAAAATGTCGAACACTGTAAATAATAGGTTGTATTCGGTGCAAACTGAATCGGACCAAGCACCAGTTAATACAAATTCTAGTCCTGGCTCAAGCTCGTGGCCACCTCGATATGAAGAGGTGAATCCTGTTGTGGAAGTAGATAATGAAGGAAGTTCATCACCTTTGCTATTTGTAAAAATCAAAGTTAACGAATACAATACCACAGCCATGATAGATACTGGAGCACAAGTGAGCGTAATACATCCAAAATTACTACGAAACTACTCACGTGTCGACCCAGTGAAACGATTAGCCAAAGGGATAGCTACGAGTGTAGTTGAGTTTGAAGGAAAAGCTAATGTTGTTTTTCAGCTCAAGAAGAAGACTATAATGCATGAAGCTTACCTTTTTAGGGAATCCTACTCTTGTATTATAGGGATCGACTTAATCAATAAATTAGGTGGCTTAGTTATGCATCCGAAGGAAAGGATGGTTACACTTGCTGGGGTTAAGCTTAAACTGGTCTCTCCACCTGATTTACATAGTGTACGTTGTGGTATTCTGACAGTCAACTTGGAGCAGCTAATAGTAGTACCCCCATTTTCGACTAAATTTACGAAGGCTCAAATGCAAATTCGTGTTAGGAATGAGGAAAAACGAAATGTTCGACAAGTTACGACTGATATACTTGTTGAGCCAAGACCGATACGACAACAACCAGGTATTCT
>JASANF010009842.1:0-34741 GCA_030248245.1 Trissonchulus sp. WLG1_4
AGCCAAATACTATAATTCTGAACAATTTTCTACAAAAATATCTTACCAGCATTACACCATCGAATGCCGAAAAATTGGTTTTGTATTCACACAGCTTATATTTGAGTTTGCTGCTTCTGAAAATGGTTTCTTGTGCGATTTTTTTGCACAAAACGCAATAAAATTGTTTTTTTTTAATTTTTCATTACGGCTAATAAAAATCTAGGTATCGTCTGTTTGCAAAACCTCGAAAAGCGTTGATGCACTGGCTTACTTACTGAATTCTTGTAAAAGTCGAATAAAATCAGTAAATTGTTAAATTTTTCCAAAATTTTTGCTATGGAGATATGCACGTCAAAACATCAGAAATAGTATTTTGAACAATCTTGCTTTAAAGAATAATAGGTCGTTTTGATATTTTTAAAAATTACGGCCCAAATCCTTGATTCCCGGAGCGCCCCCTTAAGGGGGCGCTCCGGGAAGTTGGGGGTTACATAAAAAATTGGCAAAAACGTTGGCAAATGTCAAACTTTACTATACATATATGTAGTATGGCACAAAAGAACACTGGAGGCAAATATTGAATCACGTGAGTCATGTCACCGTCACTCCACAGCACCAAACGTGAGTGAATTTTCGGAAAACCAGGTATCTCTGCTTATACTTTGCGTATTAGTCAAGATCACTTATAGACCCAAATGTAGCTTAAATGCTTCTCTAGTCGAACATTATTTTGGTTTTTAACATTTATGTCGGGTTTGGCTCTGAAAAACTTCATTATGTGTTTTCCAAGTTGAAACTTTGAGCAATAAAACTCGATATAAAAAGAAATTTCTGTTGAGCTTTATCTTAAAAAACTGAAAAAATTGTTCAACTTGCGAGAGCCTAAGGCTAT
Source organism: Trissonchulus sp. WLG1_4 (assembly GCA_030248245.1). NCBI lineage: Eukaryota > Metazoa > Nematoda > Enoplea > Enoplida > Ironidae > Trissonchulus > Trissonchulus sp. WLG1_4. Next base: position 875 of record JASANF010009842.1, read on the forward strand.
AATTGTGCAAAATTTTGCTAGAAAAATATCTTACCAACAATTCCAAATCGAATGCCGAAAAATTGGTTTTGTATTCACACAGTCTATATTTGATTCTGCTGCTTCTGAAAATGTTTTCTTGTGACAGATTTTTTGCACAAAACACAATAAAATTGTTTTTAATTTTTCATGACGACTAACAAAATCTACGCATCGTCTGTTTGGAAAACCTCAAAAAGCGTTCGATGCACTGGCTTTGTTGCTGAATTTTGTGTAAAAGTCGTAGAAAATCAGTAATATATCCAATTTTTTCCAAATTTTTTGCTATGGAGATATGCACGTCAAAACATCAGAAATAGTATTTTGGCAACTTTTTTCAAGAATGATAGGTCATTTCGATTGTCGCTCTAAAAATAGCCAAATCCTTGATTCCCGGAGCGCCCCCTTGTGGCACTTCTGAAATGTGGGTTTTGGCCATTATTTGAAAACGCGCAAAAATAAAACACACACTCATAAGAACAAACGTCTAGGGCTTAAATTTCCTTCAATTTGATGTGCATATCACATGAAAAAAATTTTGAAAAATGAGCTATTTTTAGCAAGAAAAATACATTTCCACGAAAATAGCTTCAAGCCAGTGCATTTAGACGTATGCAACGATTTTGAAAGATTGAAAAACACTAGCAGCTGTGTTTTACTTTAACATACTGAAAATTTTTGGTGTTTTATTACATTTGGTGCAATTCTTTTTTGTAAAATAAAGCAGATTTCCTGCATAATACTGAAATAAAGTGCGTGTGAGTAGTCCCGCAAGTTTTCGGCTTTCACTTTGAAAAAATTGGCTCAACGAGGAACGTTACAAATTGGCACATAAATGCGCCTCGTTGTTTTTGAGCGATCTCAAAATTTGATTTTTGAGCAAATCGATAGTATTTAAGAATTGTAGTTAAATTTACGTTTTCACAAAAATCGTGATTTTCGTGGTTTTTCAATATATTGAATCATATTAGTAAAAAATTACATTTTGCGACCGCTCGGTCACGTTATGGCAAGCAAAATGAGCTATTGGTTGTGCAACAGCTATCTAGTTGTAGAAGAATCGCAGCCGAAATTCCATTGACTTTTGGTCTATAGTGAAATAGTATTTGTATGATCAACTTCATCTTTTGTGCTCGGGCATACTTTTGCGCACCAGCTTGCTATTGCACATTGTAAAATTAGCCCCAGATTGACGTTTTTTGAAAAGTCATATTTCAGGAGCGCCACCTTAATTTCGTTACGTACAGTGACAGTGCAACAAGCAGGGCCCAAAAGGGGGCAAGGTTCCTTCGCTGAGTAAAAATTCTGCTTATTTCACCTATTAGAATCCACAGCTTCACACTAATACCTGTGTACAGTTGATCTATTAAGTTTCAATGCTCATGTCAAAAACACATGCCATAATTGCAACTGCTTTCAATTCAACAACGCCATCGCTTTCCTTGACAAAAAAATTCTCATATCAAAACAGATTTTGCTGACAAAAGCTGTGTAAAATTTTTTGCAAAAAATTCAACATATGGCGGTCGAACCCTCAAAAGACATGTCAACAAATTCTAGACTGATCGCTTTTTGACCACTCGACCACACCAGTTCGATGTGTACCGATGTTCAGCTATGACTATGTAGAAAAGGAAAGTACAAGCCAGACACCAGGGGCCCGTTTCAATAAACCCCCACAGTCCCACAATTTTGAGATTTGTTAGTGCGAAATCAGGTGATTCGTAATGAATTTGACATATAATTTCATTACAAATCGCCTGATTTCGCAGCCAAATTTGTCACAATTGTGCGCCTGTGAATTTATTGAAACAGGCCCCAGACCAGATCACGTGATTAGCATGTGTATCGAGTATGAAAAATTACCGAACGAAAGTTTTTAAATAAAGAGCAGTCGGTTCCCATACTGACTTTACGTGTTAATCATATACGCTTGACAACATGGGTGGGATTCACAAAGCCTGTTTAACTTAGACTCGGTCTAAGTCTTAGACTGCGTTTAAATGCAGTCTCCCTAAATCAGCGTGCTAAAAATCGCGTGATCGTAACGAATTCTGGACATAAATTTTCAAATATAGAACGCGCTTTTCTAAAACATGATTCACAAAGGCTGTTTAACTTAAACGCAGTCTAAATCAGCCTGATTTTCTAATAGATACTTAGACCTGCCTATACGGCCGTCCAAGCTATGTTTAAGTTAATTATCTTCGTTACCCGACATTCTAAAAACTTTTGAAGAGCCACCAGTACTTTACATGGCTATTTCTAGCTTATCATTGATGTTTTGGACCTAGTTTTTGCAATTCTAGAAAACCATGTTAATCTGGCTAAATTGTTTTAAACGGTTAAAACTGTCTCATAAAATCATAAGTTGGACCCAGACATGGTTTAAGCTATGCAAAAGTTAGATAAAGCTAGATTTTGTCACGTTTCGTAAATGCGGTCGTAAATGATGCTACGGTAATTTTAACAGCTTAAAAATGCTTAAAATAGTGCTTTAAGGTCTATTTCAGTAATTTTCAGAACTCTAGACTAAACTTAGCACTGTTTTTAAAAGTCTAAGGGTGGATTTCACAAAGATGGTTTTACTAAACCATGGTTTTACGTACGTTTTTATATAATTTGCACGTAATTTCATTACGGAATATAGCCTGATTCGTTACGAATTTCCTAGATATTTTTAAAACCATGGTTTTAGCTCAGTTGAAATTCCAGACCTGCAGCACAGCAGGTCTCTGTTTTGCTGAAATTTCAACTGAGCTAAAACCATGGTTTTAGAAAATCTAGAAAATTCGTACCGAATCAGGCGATATTTCGTAATGAAATTACGTGCAAATCATATAAAAACGTACGTAAAACCATGGTTTAGTAAAACCACCTCTGTGAAATCCACCCTAAATGTTTTAGTTTGTGTAAAAAATTAAGTAAAAGTATCTAAATGCAACATTTAATAACTTTAACATTTAATGGCAGGTTCAAAAACGATTTGCTTATGTAAAAAAACTATTTTTAGAGTTAAACGAGCGTTTAGTTAAACAAGGTCTAAACGGGGTCTGTGAATCAGACTTAGACTGCGTTTAAACGAGCGTTTAGCTAAACGCTCGTTACGAAATGTTCTAAGCGTCTTTACCATTGCAATAGAATAATGTGACAGAACGATATAGAACAATTGTAATGAAAATACACACAAATTTCGTGAATCATGATTATCTTAGACCAACGTTTTAGACTGCGTTTAAACGCAGTCTAACTTAGACTGCATTTAAACGCGCTTTGTGAATCCCACCCCATGTGTCTGCTACTTTTACACTATGCAGAGTTGATTTCAAAACAATAGTTTCTTCTCTAGAAGGAACAAAAAAAAAGTTCCCTGATCGTCGGCGTACGACGAGCTTCGTCGTTCGCGAAAAGTGACGAACGGTGGCCGGATAATGACGAACAAAAAATTTTTCCAAAAGTGCTCCAAAACACATTTTCAATGTAAAAAAGTGAAAATTTGAAAATTTTTTGTTCGTCACTTTCCGGCCACCGTTCGTCACTTTTCGCAAACAAAGAAGCTCGTTGTACGCCGACGAACAGGGAACTTTTTTGCATAGTACTGTAGGCAGGAAATTTCAACTTTAAACTAAATTTGCCTTGCGCTCAGCCTTGGCCGGAGAACTAGACTTAGAAGCTTTTCTGTTAAGGTGGCGCTCCTGAAATGTGACTTTTCAAAAAACGGCGGTTTGGGGCCAATTTCAGATACACAATGGCAAGCTGGTGTAAAAGTATGCCTAAATACAAAAAATGAAGTTGATTGATACAAATTAGGCTTTCGATTTCTCTTCGCAAGTAAGTAGCTGTTGCACAATCAATAGCTCATTTTGCTTGCCTCAACGTGATCGAGCGGTCGCAAAAAGTCATTTTTGAGGAATATGATTGTTATATCGAAAAACACTAAAATCGCGATTTTTGAAAAACAAATTTGGCTAAATTTTATCGATTTGCGGAAAATCAAATTTTGCGACCGCTCGAAGATGATAAGGTGCATTTATGTGCCAAATTTTAACTTTTTTCGTTGAGCCATTTTTTTAAAATCGCAAGCCGAAAAATTGCGTTTGTATTCACACGCACTGTAGCTTTAGTTCTTACAGCAAGGCTCATCACATAAACATATAAATTTCAACATTTCAAAACTAAGCCTAAGCCTCAGCCTAAGCCCAAACTAAGCTTTTTATTAACTCTTTGACAATGCCTAAGCCTAAGCCTAAGCCTGAATTCAAACTTACTTATAGTTAGTAGTAAATATTCCCTCCACCACCCGATGTACAGTAACAGGATGCAGACAAACCTTAATCTCGAATTTCGATTTGCAGAAGAAAATGACTAAATAACATGAAAAAAACTAATGTTATAACATGTCTGCACAACCTGCGTGTCCAGTTTCGCCTCTAAATGGAAAATATAAGTAACATAGAATGGAATGGAATTGAGAAATACATTTTTTGTAAAACTGTATAGTTTTGATAACGCCAAACAGTAGCTCAAGGTCAGGCGAAGCTGCCCCAGACTATTGTCATGGGCACCGCATTAGTCCACCATTTTCCTGCTGCCGTTCGTACTGCACGGATCACGTACCACCCGGGGGCACGGAAGATAGTGCACCAATTGTTGTTAGTAGACTTACAAAATAACTACAAACAATAAAAAGCACAATGTGACTGCCCATACACTGGGGCGTTTAAACATTGAAAAAGATATATACTTTCAGAATGAAAGGTATTTTCGGGACTCATAACTGGAATAAACCGTTCTTGGAATAAAAGAAACTATCACTCATTTAATAATTTTTATCGCGCTACAGCCAGTTGAAAGGGGTTACAAACTAGAAAAAACTAAGAAGTTAGAAAAGGAAAAAATAATAGTAGTATATATAACAAATGACATACGATAAGACAAGAAGAAATATATATGTATCAGTAAGCGAAAAGCAAAAAACAATGTTGCAGGCAGAAACCTATTGATTTCCTAGTGCCCGCCCACGTAAATATTTGCGAAAAACCGGCAAAGAAAGAGACTCCAACTGACCACGAAAATTTTTTTGAATAGAGCACCTTGGGGTAGAACCCCTATTTCATTTTTTTGGATTTTCTGAGATATGACCCCCCGAAATCTGAACCCCCAGTGAGGGACGTTTTCGCAATTTTTTTCCGAAGCCCTTGTTTTTTCCGTTCTAATCGTGTCTGAATGGTGTCAGATTATTTACAAAGTTTTAGAATCAAAACAAAGGCTTTTTGATTGGGTTGTTGCCGAAAAAATGGCCAAATTCGCAACGAACGTCCATTTTTTGACCAAATTCAAACTGGCCTTAATTTAGACTTGGGCTTAGGCTTAGGCTTAGGGCTTAGGCTTAGTATGGGGCTTAGGCTTAGGCTTAGTATCAGGCTTAGGCTTAGGCTTAGGTTCAGGCTTAGGCTTAGGCTCAGGCTTAGGCAATAAAAAATCGAAATTTTAAGAAAAAATCCTGCCAGCTTAGCCTAGAGAATCCTGCCAACTAAGCCTAGACGATGCCTTAAAGCATCATAACGCACTCAAAACTATCCAAAAACAAAGATTATAGCCATTTTTGGCTTCGAACTTTGGCCTACGTTCACCTCCGAAAACACTGAAAATGCAATTTTCAAGGGGTCATAGCTCAGAAAATCCAAATTTGTGGATAGGGGTTCTATTACAAAAAATGCTTCCCTCTAGGTGCTCTACACCAAAAAACAGGTCCACTATTTTCCCCCCCCAACTGCACTTGATCCTTTTTTTGCACTTTCGATTAACATGCTTTTAACGTAGGCGTAGGCTTAGGCTTAGGCTTAGGCTTAGTATCAGGCTGAAGGCCGATTCACACGCTGCGATTTTACTGCGATTTTGCCGCAGCGTTTTTGTCGCTGCGGCAAAACGCAGCTTGCCGCACGCAAAACGCAATGTCTGAACAGACGCAGCGTTTTTAGTTTTTTTATAGCCATTTTTTGCTTCGAACTTTGGCCATTTCGAAAACATTTTTCAGATGTTTTTTACGTACCCTTTCCATTCAAAGACATTTTACTGACTCAGAGGAATTTTAAATAATTTTTTCAGAAAAATTCAGGGAAGATTCAGATATTTTCATCGAGAATTCAGAGACTGAATTGAATTTTATCTGAAAAAATGTTATATACTGGGTTTTCAGATTAATTTCAAATACTTTTTACACGAATTTCAGGTAAAGTTTACTTCATATTTACAGATGTGAAATACATGTGAATTTTCTCGGAAACTCGTGTAAAACGTATATATCTGAAATTTATCTGAAAAGCCAGTATATAACATCTTTTCAGATAAAATTTAGAGACTCTGAATTCTGAATAAAATTCTCTTAATTTCCCCTGAATTTATCTGAACTTTGTTTGAAATTTCTTTGAAAGTCTGTAAAATATCTCTGAATGCATCCATATAGAAAGGGTAAAAAAACATCTGAAAAATCTAACAGATAAAATTTTACAGAAAATTCAGATTTCCTGGTTTTCCTGTGTATACTGATTTCGGGGAGTCATATCTCAGAAAAAATCAAAAAATAAAAAATGAAATAGGTGTCTTGAATGACGCAAAATGGTTTCCCTAAGGTGGAAGGTGGTCTACTCAAACTCAAAAAATAGGTCTACTATTCCCCCGCCACTGCATTTAAGGTGATAGTTGCATTTTCAAGGCTTTTGAGATTTCTGTGTAAACTTTGCGCCCACAGAACTCAGGCATGTTCTCTTGGTTTTTTTACAGGATTTTAACAAAAAATATGTTCAATTTTCAGTGCTTTTGTCTTCAGGCGGTTTTCTCAGTATATAAATTGACTAGTTAAAAAAGTGATTGAGATCAGTGGCGTATTTAGGGGGCTGGGGGGCTGCAGCCCCCCGGATAGCCACTGATTGAGATGCCTGGGGATTTTAAACATGTCTAAAACCTTATATACCAATTTTTAGCTCCAACAGGTAATCGTATGATTCACAGCTGTGGCGCAAACTTTTTTGTGATAAACATAAATTTTGAAAAGGACCTTTTTTAAACGCTTGTTCTAAAAGAAGACTAACGGTTGACTTTCAATACATAGCATGCCTATAGACATATAGTTCTAGATTATGCAAAAGACCGCTTGAGACCTGTAACCGCTGAGTTTTGGCCTACCAGAAAAACCTAAAAACGCATTTACGCCCTTAACCCCAAAATCCGGAATATATACCCCTATATCCTCTTTTTTTGTCTTTCCTCGTGTTTTTATCTAATGCAACAAAATAACGGTCAAACATCTAGGCTTAGTTTGATGATTTTCAAATTCAGAGCTGAATACAGGGGGACCTTTTTTAGTGGAGTAGTTGTATTTTTGCTTCAAGAGCTCTCTTGTTTTTTTGGAGTTTCTGAGATATGTACGACCGCCGGATCTTAGTCCTCAGTGAGGGACGTTTTCGCAATTTTTTCTAAAACCCGTATTTTCCCGTTCCGAACGAATTGCATAATATTGAGTGAAAACTAAAGTTCACATTTTTTAGCATCGCTAGCCACATTCTTTTCAAAATGATGTCCAAAACGGATGGCTAAAACAGTAGCCAGAAAACTCAAAAATTACCCCAGATTGCTGTCAATTGCTTCAGAAATCAGAAAAGAGCAAAATATTTATTCGAATATCCAAGTTTTGCAATAATTGAAAAATTTTGCGTTGTTGTCAGTGTACGCGCCGCCATAATGGTTGGGCCAAACCCCCCTAAAATTTCGAAAAATCTGGGACAAGCCCCCCCCCCCCATCCCCCAGACTGAGACCCCGTGAACATATGTACAAAATACTTAAGATAGATGACGTCATGGAAACGCGCCACTCTCCTGATATCAATCTACGGCTTCGTGCGCAACGTACGACCGATCACCCCCTTCCTGACGCCCTTTCTGATGTCCGAAAAGAATCTCACCTCCAGCACCCTCTACGGCGAAGTCTATCCCTACTGGACCTATTCCTATCTCATCTTCCTGCTGCCCATACTCGTGCTAACAGATGTGCTGCGCTATAAGCCGGTGGTGGTGTCGGAAGCCGTCGGCCTATTGGCCACATATCTGCTGATGGCTTTCGGATGGTCTGTGCTGGAATTTCAGCTGATGGAATGTTTCTATGGCTATGCCAGCGCTGCCGAAATAGCCTACTATGCCTATATTTATGCTGTGATTGACAAGGAGCACTATAAGGCTGCCACTAGCTATGTTCGTGGCGCACACCTAGCGGGCAGCTGTGTGGCGGATGCGCTGGCTCAAACTCTAGTCTCCGTCAAAGGCTTGCTGATTTTGCCGGTGCTCAACTATATTGGCATTTCGGCATCTGTGCTGGGTATAACGCTGGCCCTGATAGTGCCTGGGGTGCCATCTGGGAAACGCGAAAGCAGCTCACACGCGCTACTTAATGGTCCAGATGCGAATAATCCTGGCGACGCAACAACTGACTCCGTTTCCACGCAACTCAGTCATTCCGCTCAGAAAGAGCTTGCGGCTGTTCAAGATAACTCTACCCCCAGGCTGTTAGAGGTATATTATAATGTATATAATCGAACAGCAGTTGTATGTGAACGTGAACGTTCGAGGTGGGAGCTAAGATACTAATTGTTATCTTTTGTTTCTTGTGTTTTTTTCTTGCCTTTCTTTTAAACCTTTTTATGTATTAATATATTATACAATCTGGGTTTTAGAAAGATGCTACTTTTCATTGTTGGGTTTAATGAAACGTAGTAACGTACGTATATAAATAGCGATATCGTTAAAGGAGTGAGCCCAAAATGTTTTAAAAAGACTAAAAACAAAAAAGCACAAGCAAGTGTAGTTGGTGGATTTTTTTGTTTTGCAGCTTTGTCGTACGTCAGTGGTGGGGGTGGCACGGCGGCTGCGCTCTAGCTATTCACAGGGCTTCGTGCTTCGCTGGTGCCTCTGGTGGTCTCTGGCCACGTGCGTCTACTCCCAGGTCGCCAACTATATCCAGAATTTGTGGGCCGAAGTCTATGGGGATTCGGAGGACAGTATTCTCAACGGGGCTGTGGAAGCTATAAATACTTTGCTGGGTAATTTGGCTGGTGGTAGATTATGTACTTATATAATACTTTTATATTGTGTATATATAGGCTGCATGAGTGTCGGGGAATCGGGAGTTGCTTTCCCATCTGACCTTACCCCCCCCCTCATGCCTCAGCTGCACATGTGTATACATTGTTTTTGTGTGGTAGGCCGATGGACAAGTCTATAAAATCTGAAGGTTAGGAATGATCTATTGTCATGATTTTTAAACCTTTTACTGGCTAAAATTAGGTAAATTACGGTAAAGGAATCCGCCCTTGAGAGTTGGTTCCATACATGTATGAGGGAGAAGCCTTATTCAAGCGAGTAGCGGGGGGGGGGGAATGTCCCAAAAAATGTGGGCAAAATTAAATAAAACAGGCAGTTTTTTCGAAAGTTTTACAAATATTTTGCAAAATTTAGAGATATAATTTTGGGCGAGTAGGGAAAAGAGGGTCTGCAAAATTGTGCCGCTCCCCAACATGCAATGACTTTGGTTCCCTTTCAGGCGCCATGTTGTCTGTGGGCGTGCAGTGGGCGTGTGGCCCGGTGAATTGGCGTCTGATTGGCGAGACGGTGCTGGGCGCCCTGATGGTGGTGGACGCGGCCCTGCTGCTGGTGCTGGCTCACACGAACTCCATTGCCGTGGCCTACGCCTTCTACGTGGTCTACTGCGCCGTCTATCATGTCCTCATTACCATTGCTTCGTTAGTTTTCATTATCTATTATTTTGCTTAGTTTTTTTACATTATTTTCAGTCAATTTGTTGTTGTGGCTGCAATGCGACTGTCAAAAAATGTGCTGCTTGAATTAGGAGTTGTTCATGATGATTTCTATAATCATTTTTTCCTTCTGCTATATTTTGACGTTTGGCCCATTGTCTGTGAAATTGGCTACTTCTATTTCGGAGTGAGATAAGGTAGTCATTGTAGTGAGTGACCGCTGGTGTTTTGTGTTTGTTACCATACACCGATCGCTCAAGCTTGCGAGAATTGGGTGATGGATAAATAAAAGTGGTAGGTTTTGATATTTAGCTCTAGCCAACAACTATTTTTATGTCGTGTTGTGGAATATTTTTTTGTTCTAGTTTCAACGTTGCGGGTGATTTGGAGAAGGGCAATCACGGGTTGGTGTTTGGCTGCAACACTTTTCTGGCCCTGCTGCTGCAGACTGCGCTCACGGCCATTGTGCCCGACAAACGGGGCCTTAATTTGCATATCAGGACTCAGGTAACCACGCCACCAGAGTATGGTATACAAAGGGGTAGAGAGTAGACTTGTGTTGACGTTTTTGACGTAGTACAGGTCATTGTAGGCACAAGAATGTGGAGATTTTTGGAAAATATGAACTATATATACACTCTTTCCTTCACAAACTCGCTTTTTTCGCGTTTGTTTCAAGGGTTATTAATCAGAAAAAGTTACGAGAATCGATAGTGTATGTGTAGTATTTAGTAGTATTAGTTGGAAAAATGGCTGTTATAGCAGGCGCTATTTCTAGCTGACCAGAATTATGTTGGCGATAGAATGCGTTCTAGGTTTCTTCATTAACCATAACGGGGGTCAAGTGGTCAAGGGACCTCTCGTGCCAAATTTTGGTCTCCCGCTCCCTTAATCGACCGAAAATACCCCAAAGTTTACAAAATTTCCGAAAAACGTGACATAAGTTAACTCATTGTAAGATGGGCGACAGTTTGCTTGCAGACTTTTATGAATTTAAGTTAATCCTAGGTTGAGTTATGAAGTTAATCCAGTTAAACTAATTCAGTAAATATTGATTGGCTACTCTGGAGTCATGTGACGTGATTTCAGTTTATGGTCTATGGCAGTTTGCACGCCATCATTGGTGCCCTGTTTCTGCTGATGTCCGTCTATGTCATCCGTCATTCCCCCGTCAAACTCACCTGCGCCAATACGTTCCGTTATGACGCAGCAACGACGCAGTCTGACGTCGACACCACGACTGACGACAGGAATACAATTGCGCAAAGGAGTGTCGTGGATGACAAACGAATTTTGGATTCGGATTAACAGGAGATTAACCGGATTGGATTACCGATTAGAATAGTTGGCATATTATTATGATATTAATTAACAATAGTTCAACACATATACATTATAACGGGGTTAAAATGTTGGGATCGACCAAAAATATCCCCGGATCCCCCCTCCCCCCGGATCGACCAAAAATACCGTAATTTTTGCATTTTTTTATTATTTTTTTTTCGGGACCCTTCCCCACGGCCCCACGATTTTGGTGGGTCGTCCCCTCGTGCACTATGGTTCAACGTGTCAGCAGTGAGCAATATTATAGCGTTGTGAAGTTGGGTAAGGCGCAGTGACTAAAGTGGTGTTAGGGTCTCCGGTCTAGTCTTCTTCGTTGACAAAATTTTCTTATATCTACTTTGGGAGAAGGTTTGTTTGGCTTTCAGAAAAACTTATTTACTTATATTGTTATTTTAGATGAAGGCGATTTGAAATAAAAAAGGAGTTTAAGTAAAAAATAAAAAATTGATTATCGTGGTATCGTATCGTGGGAAAAAGCTCATTATGCACATTGTTAATCAACGTTTTTTTAAATCGTATATGCTAAATTACTTTCGGGATAATGCTCCCCCCCCCTAAGTCATTAGTTTTTGTATAATTGCACTACATTTTGTGTCTAGTTGCTCAAAACTATTATTAGTCTGGATTGTTTATTATATTTGAGCTTGGTTGTTGTTGTAATATTTATAAATATACGATTGTAAATAGTTTATAGTAAATCTAAACTTGTTTAGTCCTGGTTCATAGGTGGATGTCGGGTCGGGTTGGGTAAGGATTTCTGCCCGCGGGAAATTTTGGATCAGTTTGTTTCACATTTTTATCATAGTATTGACATTTAATTTTGCCTTTGACCATTTTCTCAAGATTCTGAATAGAGTAGTAAATTTAAAAGACCAGAAATTCCAAGAAAGAGTCCCCTTAAACCGATAACAGTTTGAACCAGTACTGGCCAGTGTTTGTATTCCATGTCAACAATAGTCGTTATTTCGTTCAGCTATACGCAATCTCATTTACCGGTGTCTGTATATTGTGTTTCATGTTTTCTAGTTTTTAACCGTTAGTTTTTTGTTTTGTGTGCAATTAATTTTTTTATTAACTGTTATTTGTTTGCTGTTAACAATTCTGATTTTACAAATAAAACTTGTTTTTTTAATCTCGAGTGTTCGTAAGCGATAATGGCTAAAACCAACAAGCCAACTAAAGCAATAACCGCGCAACTGACAAAACCAGTTTCAAAAAAGTATATATACGGATTTTAGTGTTACCAAACTAAACAAGCAGGCCCCAAAAAGGGCAAGGTTCCTTTGCTGAGTGCAAAATCCATATTTGTCACCCACATTTCGCCAAATTCAGCTTCGACTTCAGTGTGCATTGCGATTCTTAATATTACATGCTGCAGGTGTTTAATTTGGTATCAGCGCTTACATAAATACATACTGAGTTGCTGTAAAAACTTGAAAAATTTGGCCAGAAACATATTGTACTAGTTGCCGAAACTACTTTTGATTTTAGAACTCAGTTCCCTTTACAAAAATTTTAGTTAAAAACAGATTTTGCAGACACCAGTACCTAACTACTTCTTTTGGAAAAAATGCAACTGTGGGGGTCGAACCCATGCCGTAAGACAATCATCTTGAACCATCCTCTTGAGATAGCGCCTTTGACCACTCGGCCACGCTACTTCTATTGCTGTGATGTTTAATTGTCACTGCTTCTGGAACGAAACATCCTATGCGCTCAATAAATATTCAAAATTATAATTAATATTTTTTAATAATAATAATCCTACCCTACACTAACTAACTAACTATTTTGAAGTTTGAAACTGGGAAACAGATAATAGTCCAGACAGTCATGTGAATTGCGTATGTATTTTGTCTGAACCATTACAATGCCCAAAAAATTTTAAAGAACAAAAATCAATCAAAATTACAAGTTAAAATTTCTGAAAAAGTGTTCTTTACAATTGGTTCGTTTAAAATTGGGAACAACGCCGTTTTCAAAAAAAGAGCAGTCAGATCCCATACTGACTACGTGTTAATCATATGCGCATAACAGCATGTAGCTGCTACTTTTACACTGCGCAGAGTTGGTTTCAAAACAATAGTTCCTTCTCTAGAAGCATAGGCGGATCTAGGGGGGGGGGGGGGGGGGGGGCGTGCTCGAGCCCCCCCCCATTGGGTCGAGGGGCCTATCGAGTCGGGGGCCCATCGGCCCCAAGGGCCGATAGGCCCCCGACTTGTACATACATGTAGGTCGCTCTCCATGTTGTTTTAGGCCCTTGTAGCCTGTTGCGGACTAGATAGGCCCCTCTTCATGTTGTTTTGGGTCCTATTTAAGCCCTTGTAGGCGGCTGTGGAGTAGATTGACCCCTTTCTATGTTGCTTTTTTGGGCCTATTTAGGCCCTTGTAGCCTGCTCTGGACTAGATAGGCCCCTCTCCATGTTGTTTTGGGGCCTATTTAAGCCCTTGTAGCCGGCTGTGGACTAGATGGGCCCCTGTCTATGTTGCTTTTGGGCCTATTTAGTCTCTTGTAGCCTGCTCTGGACTATGTAGATAGGCCCCTCTCCAAATTGCTTGGGGGCCTATTTAGGCCCTTGTAGTCGGCTGTGCACTAGATAGGCCCCTCTCGATGTTGCTTTTGGGCCTTTTAGGCCCTTGTAGCCTGCTCTGGACTAGATAGGCCCCTCTCCATGTTGTTTTGGGGCCTATTTAAGCCCTTGTAGCCGGCTGTGGACTAGATGGGCCCCTGTCTATGTTGCTTTTGGGCCTATTTAGTCTCTTGTAGCCTGCTCTGGACTATGTAGATAGGCCCCTCTCCGAATTGCTTTGGGGGCCTATTTAGGTCCTTATAGCCCCCCCCCCGAAATTTGTTCCGACTGAAATTTGACACAATGGTCCCTCCTTTGGTTTTTATTGATCGGCCGAAAAAAATTTCCGATACGTCTCCAATTGAACAAATTTGGTCTAAAAATGAAAAATTTTCCACAATTTGTTTTTCTTGGGGCTGCCGCCCCCAGACCTCTGCGACTATGTGGCTTACTATTTCTTCTGGGTACGCCACTGGTTTTACTTACAAACACATTCAACTCATTGCCTTGATATGGCCGCGGCAATAACAAGATACCGTAAAACTGAAAAACGCTATCATAAAAAGTGAACAAAATTCTGCAGTCCTCACCCCCCCCCCCAAAAAAAAATCAGTTTGGGACCGCCAGTGCCCTCCCTAGAAACTTTCAACGACTAAACTTTTACACAAGGATCCCCCCTATTTGGTTTTATAGCCTGGCAGGAAAAAGTTTCCTATACGTCTCCAATTGATCAAATTCAGCCTAAAAATAAAAATTTTCTCACATTTTGTTCTGGGGGCTGCCGCCCCCAGACCCCTGCAACCTTATGGCTTTACTGTTCCTTGCTTTTGTCCTTGCTTTTGTCTTTCATGAAAGCGTATATATGTATATATTTGTGCATTGTGCACTATTTATTTGCTAATACACTGTTATATACGTGTATCATTTAAGCTGTTTTATTGGGGTAAAATTGACATTTTAAGTAATTTTATGGTTCGTAGTGCCAAAAATCTTCTTACTGTTTTCAGTTGGCTAGCTGGTGGTGCACCCTCCCTCGCCGGCGCGCCGGTTTTGTAATTTTAGGTATTTTGAACTCCAGTTTTACGTTCAATAAAAATTCGGTTCAAAAAATTGGTTTTTTAACGAAATGTGTTAATATGTGTCGTTTTTTGCGTTATAATCGCATTTAAGTCCATTTTAACACATTTCAAAAAAATGGGGCCTATTGGTCGGGGGGCCTATCGGGGTCCGAGCCGCCCCCCATGGAAAATTTCTAGATCCGCCACTGTCTAGAAGTAACAAAAATTTCAAAACATGTTTCGCAGTTGTTCACGCTTAAGTATAAGCGGCACTTTTGCCTTTAAGGAAAATTGTGATTTTTTTTAAATCGGGTAATTGGGTCACGTCAACTGTAATTTCGGCAAGCGAATAAGAAGCTTGCTTAATCGTACAAACTTCGGTCACCTATGTTCGTTCAGCCAGCACAATTACGAAATAATCACGCCACAAATAGTGTATGATTTTGCCGGATAAATGGACATGCGGCTGTAAGTATGAATCGACCCCAAGAGGAAACTTATTTAAGCATATTCTGCAGCTTAATTGTAATGGAATGGGTCCTGCGACCTCCTCAGCTCAATACCTAAAGCCCGATTCATACTTCGTGCTTTAGTGCTTTGGTGCTTTAGTGCTTTTGTTTGTATTGTGCTTTCCAATGTTTGACACTGTGCTTTTGACAAATTCAAAAGCACTGTGCTTTGTGCTTTTAGGTAGTGCTTTGTGCTTTCGACTGTGCTTTTGGATGTATACCTCTTGGTTATACCCACTTTACGCTGATTTTTGGGTGATTTTTAGAGAAAAACACCCTGAAAAATTAATTTTTAGCTATGACTCCACATGGGAAGGCACCAGGACCAGAATTGACCGGATTTATGCTAATCAGCCTTGTATAGACGCGTGCTTAAAAATTGAAGTGAAGCAAAATTCTTTTTCAGATCATAAGTCATTAATTTATCATTTCGACCAAAAATTGATAGCCCAAACAAGAGGTCCTTCTTATTGGAATTTTAACTCAAAATTACTACTTAAACCAGAAATCATTTGGGACATATGGAATGCAATTACTGAATATAAAAGAAAAATGGAGAAGCTTGCTTCACTGGAAATTTTACTACTTTGGAAAAATTTCAAGAAATCATGTCAAAATTATTTTATACTTGAAGGTAAAAAAGCTAGTAAACGGAAAAGAGAGGAAATCAGAAAACTGGAATTAGACAAAGCACATAACATGCATTGTTCTATTAATAAAACTGTATGCATTGATAATTGGAACTGTCTGTGTAGCACTGAAGCACGAAGTATGAACCGGGCTTAAGACTCAAACTTGACCGGGCTTGGTTTTACAACACGGATTCTTACAGCAGCCCTACTGTATTTCTTCAGTCGAAGAATCGATAACTGCATTGAAAATGTAAATGCAATGCGCGAAATTGTTTATTTAACAAAAATATAGTTTTTCATGATCAACACCGTAACAATCACAACAAAAGAACTATAGAAATCATTGTCTATGGTACAAAAGTAAAAAAATGAGTAAAACATACCCATGTGACTTCATCGTTTAGAGGGTCGATTCATACTGACGTAGGTAGTAGTACGTACATATGTCGGATGTCTTCAGTTCGCGATATTTATGAAAAGTGACGCTGTATTAGTTGGTTATTTGACTTATACCGATTGCCGACTAAACGATATTATACCTATGTAGTATATATGAATCGACCTTGATTTGGCACATTTTTCAAACATGTACATATCATAAAATTTCAACAAAATAACACTAAAAAACTAGACAATTCAATCAAAAGCTAAAATTGGGGTTTGGCGCTATCGCTAAACCTAGTGTCTGTGACCGGACGCGTAAGCCGCCGGCGACTAGCCGGCGCCGGCTAGCCAGCCGACCGGCCCGGCGCGGCCGAAATTTTAAACAAAACCAATTCATCCAAATCCAGAGTGTCATTTTTGTAAAACTTAGCCTGCCGGACTATTATGTAGGACTAATTTTAATCGTCCTGGCTGGCCGGCTGGCTTTTTCCGGCCTGCCGGCCAGCGCCGGCTTTTTCTGGCCGGCCGGCCGAAAATTCCGGCGAGTCACAAACACTATGGGTGGGATTCACAAAGCGCGTTTAACTTAGACCCAGTCTAAGTCTTAGACTGCGTTTAAACGCAGTCTAGCTAAACGAACGTTTAGACCCAGTCTAAGTCTGCAATCTGCATATGATTAGCGTGTAAATTTTGTTCTATTTTCGTGTTCTAAATTTAATCACGTTCTATTCCTGACTCACGAGCTCAGTCTAAGTTAAACGTTCGTTTAACTTGAACGCCCGCTAGTGTTGAATTTAGACTAGCCTTTTCGCTAGTCTAAGGGTAGTCTAAGTATTTTTTCATTATTTTACTTAAGTATTTTTTAACAGTTTTGACTTTTATAGTTTTAATTAGTTCTTATTCAACTTATAGGCTAATAATATCGTGTATTGTCATTTCTACTTTACTGTGGATGATCTAGTTTTATAATAGGAAAGTTTTGTTTACCATACTGGTTACTTATTCATTTGTTGCTATTAACAGTTCATAAAGCTGTAAAGTTAGTAAAGTCGACTACCTAATTAACTTAAATTTATAAAAATGATTAAAAAATTCAAAAATTACCGAAGTAATAGGTAATTAATAATAATAATAATAGGCATTGAGCTTTAAGCATAATCATACCAAGTATAAACTGTTCTCATTATCGCTTAATGCTGCTGCTTCATCTTTGTTATTTTAGCATGCAACAAGATAGCTTAAGTTTTAGGTATTTTTAAGGGTTGTTGTTGTAATTGTTTCAATTAATTCAATTTTTAATTGATATAATTGTATGTTAAATAGTAAATTAATTATCTTATTTACCAATTGTCAAATTTTTGTAACTCCTTGAATTTTTAAAAAGTAATTTTATTACCTAAATTAATAGCATTGTCGGTACGTATTAAAGCAAAATGTTCTGCAATAGAACTGAAAAAATAATCAAATAACGAATTCTGTTAAACGAGCCCGTTTAACTTAAGGTGGTAGTTGCGTTTTCGAGGTTTTTGTGATTTCTATGTAAACTTTGCGCCACCAGTACTCAAGTTATAAGTGACGCCTGAGCATGAATTTTTGGGACAGTACTGTAAAGGTCAAAATCCCCAGGCATGTCTCTCACTTTTTCGGAATTTCACCTGTGGACATTTTTAGAGGGTTTTAATTACAAGAAAATAACTTAAATTTTCGGTGCGTTTGCTTTTCAGCTATTTTCTCAGTAAATTGACTAGTTATTAGAAAAGTGGGGGACATGCCTGGGGATTTTAAACATGTCAAAAACCTTACCAACTTTCAGCCCCAACAGGTACTCGTATGATTCAGAACTGTGGCGCAAACTTTTTGTAAAAAATTGTAATATTTTGGAAAGGACCTTTCTTTAGTCGCTTATACTGGAAACAAAATCACAGGTTAAATTACAATCCATGGCATACATTTAGGAAATATATTGTTCTACCTAATGCAAAAGACCGCTTGTGATTTGAATTTGTAAACGCTGAGCTATGGCTTTGCAAAAAAACACCTAAAAACGCAATTACCCCCTTAAACGGGCTTTGTGAATCACGTTTAGACTTGGTCTAAACGTTCGTTTAAGTTAGACAAGGTTTCAATTGAAATAGAACATAAAAATCAGATGACACACACTAATCATATCAATCTCTGTGAATCATGTTTAACTTGGACCAACGTTTTAGACTGCGTTTAAACGCAGTCTAACTTAGTGAATCCCACCCTATTATATGTAACCAAGAGTACATAATGGGAAGAGTATGACACTCTTCCCATCGGCCAGCTTGGCAGCGCGGTAGATGCATTGCACAATAACGGCCAAAAAGGTACCCAAATGAGTACCCCTGCCCAAATGGGTACCTGGTACCCAAACGGGTCCTGCAGGTACCCAAATGGGTACCCTAGCGTTCTGATTGGGCCCTGCAGGGTACCCAAATGAGTACCCCTACCCAACTGGGTACCTGAGGTACCTAAATGGGTACCAGGTACCCAAATGGGTACCCCCTCAACAGCCAATCAGATTGCAGCAGCCTTTAGCTCCGCCTACGAGCAAGCTACCGTAATCCCACGTGCAGCAGAATATGTGACGTTGCAAGTAATGCTGTCTTTACATTTTTTTGCATTTTTCTGCTCCAACGACTTATTATAAGACATAAACAAGGTCTTGGTTAAGTGATGGAACTTAGTTAAAACTATTATATAATTTTTTTAAGCAATCGTTGTACAAAATGCTTTTTTTGCCTTTTTTATGCCATTTTTTAAGAATATCTCATTTCAGCTGCGTCTTTGTTAATTAAAATTATTTTGTAAAGTTCCATCAGTAAACCAAGACTTTGTTTATGTCTTACAATAAGTCTTTGGGGCAGAAAAATGCAAAAAAATCTAAAGAAAGCATTAACCGCAACATCACATATACTGCTGCACGTGGGATTACGGTAGCTTACTCGTAGGCGGAGCTAAAGGTTGCTGCAATCTGATTGGCTGATGAGGGGGTACCCATTTGGGTACCTGGTACCCATTTGGGTACCTCAGGTACCCAGTTGGGTAGGGGTACTCATTTGGGTACCCTGCAGGGCCCAATCAAAACGCTGGGGTACCCATTTGGGTACCTGCAGGACCCGTTTGGATACTATGTAGGTACCCATTTGGGTAGGGGTACTCATTTGGGTACCTTTTTGGCCTTTATTGTGCAACGCATCTACCGCGCTGCCAAGCTGGCCGATGGGAAGAGTGTCATACTCTTCCCATTATGTACTCTTGATGTAACTAAACCTTGATTATGGTAACAAACAACCGTCTTAATCATCAAACTATTGCCAATTCAGAGCTGTAAACAGTTTTCCTGCAACATTACTTACCTAATGTAGAGTCAAAAATGACAAAATGACAGACGAAAAACAATTCAAAAACACAACCTTGATAATATTTTTCATATTAGGCCTAATCCCTACATAATATAATATGTACCTACAAATAAGTCGTTCAAGGGGAATAAAAAAGTCAATTATTGGAAAGAATTGACAGAAAAAATTAACACATTAACATATGTATTATAGCCTAATGCTATATGAATTAAATAATTAGATGACATCGACAGATATTGGCACAAATGGTTCCTACGAGAGTCAATAAACAAATATATTTCCTGTTTCCAAAACAGAAAGGACTAATAGTTTCTCAGCATCATAAGCAGACACGGCCGCAAAACTTGAGTTTACTTGAGTTTGTTGCTTCACCAGGCATTGATCATGGTGTAGGGACCATGATGTTTAATTTGGGACAAAGGCAGTTGGCACGGAAGTAGTTACATGGTTATTCACAAACTAATGACTAATAATGACTGAGCTACAGCTGTTATTTAATAGAATATGCTTCGCAACTTATTAACACCGCTCAGCATCTTATTAGGTATACTTATTCTCTATTTCTATTTCAGTGCAGTGAAAACTGCAGCCCAAAGAGCATAATTCCACCTAATCCGCTTAATTCGCTACTAACCCAGTCGCTTAGTCTTTAGTCTGTGAATAGCAGCCATCGACTGTTCATCGATTTCCATAGAGCACGCGCGACTGCTTGCGAAAGGCCGACTCCCAGTCCTCATTTCTTTCCGGAACCAGTTTGAAAACAAACCGACCCAATAGCAGGGGCACCAGACAAAGGTTTGCCAGGGTAGCCAGAAAAGTCTCCAAGAGGACGCCATACCAAACCGGGGTGGGAAACAGCGTGAGGGGGCTGATGGCACTCAACAACTGCAAGAGGGCAAAGGTCAAAAGGGCACAAAGGGCGCGCCGGGGGGCCGACCAGTGGGAGTAGCGGTAGTGGGGGGTCATGCTAGCAGCGGCCAGGGCCAGGACCACCCCCAGATTCTGGCTGAGGATGAACCATTGGTTGGCATTGGTCTGCAACCAGCTGGGGTCGGCACAAGCCTCGTGGGCCATCCGCTCGGCATACATGTAGTCCCGCCGGAACAGGGCCAGGGTCTGGAGGGTGGACCAGTACCAGGACAAGAAGAAGCCCCCCGCGAACAGAAAGTGCTTGGCACGGGTCAGGTGCCAGGGCAGGTAGTTAATCACGTAGCCAAGGGCCATTCCTGCAAGACAAGAGTACATAATAGAGAAGAGTATGACACTATATATTGCTTGACATACTTGGGCAATAGGAAAGGCGGGTTATGAAAACCAAGAGTATGAACATACATACATAATAGAGAAGAGTATGACATAATTGCTTTATAACTGCCATACTCGGGCGTTGGGGGAGGGGGCTATAAATAGAGAGGTTTCAATGCCCAGTAGCTCACACCAATCTGACACCCCGCCCCCCGCCTGGTTAGTGCTTTTCAACCGTTTTACCATTCCTCAAAACGGTCGAAACTTTGAGTAAAAACCAAAATCACATTGGGCACATCTCACTTATCATCTCAATCCAGTTAATATATTATTCTTCACAATTGAAGCTATTAAATATCATGATAATATTCATACTAAATATTATTTTCAAATTCTAAATATTCACATTCCATAAATGTGTTAAGCGTACCACCCAAGGCGCCGAAGAAGAGTTGATGCAAAAAGTTGGTTCCGAAGTAGAGGCGGGCTACGCAAGAGGCTAGCGTGAATAACGCATAGAAGGCCCAGTTCAGACGGTTCAACCAGCCAAGTCTAAAACATCACAACTTCAACTGACGCTGGACAAGTTAGGGGTCTTACTTTAACTATAAGTTTAATTCAAAACAAACTCGTTGGTTTGCTAGACGAAACTAAATATTTTTCTTCAAAAAAAGTTTTAAAAAGGGCCTATATAATTATTAAGATCAATCTATGTGCCTTACACTAAAAAGATTTACTTTTATCAGAAAACAAAGCACAACATTCCTTTGCTAATGTTCCCTAAAGCCTAATAATCTAAATAAGATAAATCAACCAATCAATGAAGAGATGTGCTAAAGATAGTGAGCGTTCACAACAGAAATATATGGCATACCTTGCATTGGTGCTAAAGAACTTTCTTATTTCCAGTGCCATGACCATTCCCACTGCTGTGCTGATCATCACGTGACGTGCTGGATTGCCTGAAACACAAAAAGCTACTCTTAGAAACAAATCATACCTACTTGTCCTAAGGACATAGGGACAGGGACAAGGACAATTTGATCCACATAAAGTGGACTTGACCCCAACTTTGTTCGTGCAAAAACTGTTGCAAAAAATAAATAAATAAAACTTGATAAAAAATAAGAAAAACGTCATTACGTACTTGTCCTTAAGAACATCAAGGACAGAGATAAGGACATAAATATTGTTCAGCCATATTGTGAAGCATTGACTGAATAGTGTCGTCTAAGTTTTGTGAATATGTATTAAACTTCACCCTAACTTGCTTTGTGCAAAATAATGGTTCATTTGGCCACGCAGTGTTCTAGCTTTTGCTTAAGGACAAAACAACAGAAACGAGGACAAATATGTATAGTCTCACCAAATGTGGGTTCACAAATGACAGGAAACCGGGCGAGGGGGGCGCTGATCTGATCCATGCGCTCGTGCACCCACCAGTACGGACGGTTGCCGCGGAACACGCTAAATTAAAAAAAATAATGAAAAAAAGTGGACCACCAAACTGGTTTGGTCAAACAGCCAATCAAAACACAACATTTCAAAATAAGCTCGGCATCCATAACATATCAAACAGTTTATTTATTGCGTTTATTGTAACTAATTCATCGGTTAGCATATTACTCTTCGTTGATTTGACCAAAATGTTCCTAAAACTTATTGCTTGTAAGTTTACAGTTTGGAGCAGTTTGGTTTGACGTGAGTTTTGTGCAAGCTTGGTCGCGAGAACTGGTCTTGAGCGATCAGTGTATTCAGCAGATCACATTCAAACCGCATCGTTTAATCAGTTTTAATTTAGTAGCGCCCAAAAATCCATTTTCTGATCGCCAGCCCTACTTTGACAAGATGAGAGTGCTGAGATCAGTGAATGAAATGGCGACGGCGACTTTGACGGGGGTCCAGTTGTCCAGCAGAAAGCTGGAGGGGACCAGCAGACGCAGGAGGACCAGGGGGGTGCCCAGCAGACTGACCCATTGCACCAGGTGGGGCACCCCATGGGACACCCCCAGGGTGCGCTGCACGTACAGGATTAGACCCACACTGCGCTCGTACAGACGGTCGTCCATGGAAGTACTGAAACAGAAGGAGGATTCGTACTTACAGCCGTATGTCCGTATAATTGTAGTCGAAACAGTATGGTAAAAATCATGGGTTAGTTTCGTTAAAAATGAAGGGTTAGTTTCGTTAAAAATCAAAGGTTAGTTTCGTTAAGGTCAATTAATACTTACAGGCGTGTGTCCGTTCAGCCGGCAAAATTACGAACCAGTCACGCCACTAATAGTGTTTAAGATCAAATTGTGGAGTGATTATTTTGTAATTTTGCAGGCTGAACAGACATACGCCTAGGACTATGAATCGACCTTTAATCCCCCCAAGATAGAAATAGGTTACTTTACCGCTCTCAGTGTAAAACGTTGGTACCATTGTTGATTTTCTTTGTTAATTTTTCAAAAGAACTATTCAAAAGAATCACTGAGATACGGTCCAACCACTTTTTGGTCACTTCTTTGCCGCTGGAGGCTGAGGCATAAGGGTAGAGTTCGCAATCGGGTCGGGTCGGGTCGGGTTGGGCCTGTACGGGCCGGGTCGGGTTGAGATTTTCCGACCCGCGGGTTAAGCGGGTCAGTTCGGGTCAAAAAACTTGGGTGAAAATCCTAAATTTTTAGTTGAATTTTGCCGGTTTGACCATTTTCTCAGGCTAATGGACTCGTGGTAGAATGACTACAGGACTGAAGATTCACAGACCGTATCACCTACATATCACGAAAAACTAATAACAAAAAATTCACAAGAAAATTTTGTGTTTAAGAGTTTTTATAGCAGCTTAACGAGAAATCGGGTTGGTTCGGGTCGGGTCGGGTCGGGTCGGGTTGGAATATATCTCGGGTCGGGTCGGGTCGGGTCGTAAAACTTCGACCCGTTGCGAACTCTACATAAGGGTATATAATCAATGGGCCACTCGTTCCAAAGATCGAACCCCAATTTTTATCACTAATTTCTATTCTGCGGATGACTTAATAATCCATTGTATTCTAGAAGTTTCCAAAAATTAACCTAAAAAAAATGATATCACAGAAAAACCTATTTTGGCATCAATTTTGCAGAAACAAGCTACTTTTAAACACAACTTATCAGTCCTATTATAGAAAGAGTGCGTAAACACAGGCACAATATGATATACAAATACACAGCCCGACAGAGGCCCACAAAGTCACAACACAGCACGTTATCAGTAGAAAAGTTGGAAAACTAGTTGCCTAAAACTATATTACGTGCATATACGCATATATTAGTTGTCAGGGGAAGTTTAATAGGCAGAGTTGTAAGTTGTCTGGCAAAAGATTGGCAGTCCAAACTCCAGAGTAGACACTTTCTAGGCTAATCGGGTTTGCGGGCTCATTTGCCTATTATCAGCAAAACGGCTGGCACCGGTAAAGTTTGTTTTCAGGTGGAATGGAACAAAAATAAATTCAGGATAGATTCATACTTCAGCGGTAATCGGGTATAGTACCATACCTTTTATATAGTCGTTAAATTAAAAGTTACTAAAATAATGTAATCAGTTTGACTTGATACAAATACGTAGTCGTATATTACTGACGCCAAATTAAGTGGACAAACCACCAGCCACTCGGTTGAAGTGTGAATCTCACATGAAGCGACTTTCTCAACCCTCTGTAGCCCAAGCAGTAAGAAAGCCCCCCTCGAGCCAGAATCATCCTTCATGTCAAAAAATATCAGCGTGTCCCCCGACAAACAAGCCCAATCTGCGGCAAAAGCTTCAGTAAGCGTTAAGCATTCTTTTTCAAGTAAACTGACCAGAGGTTATTTAAAACCTGCTGTGCAGGGTATCTCGTTATACGGTAAGCCTTCCTGGGGCCGGTGCTTGAAATGGCTTTTATCGCCGTAAGATAAAATATTGCATAAAATATTGCACCTCACTTAAACTTTGAATTAAGTTGTTTGGTAAGTAAAATTTTAGTGTAAATATATAAACCAGGGACACAGAAGTTTGGTACAAAATGCAATCAAAGTAACACAAGTGCGTCTCCTGAGAAAGAAAAATATATTTATGATTTATGTTAACTAGACAAATTGTCAATAATTGGTAAAATGAATTATTAAAAACAGCAATGTTGATTCAAAAAAATTCGACCGAAACCCGGTATCGAACCAAGGACATTTAGATCTATAGTCTAACGCTCTCCCAACTGAGCTATTTCGGCTACGATACACAATAGATAAAAATCTTTAACAACACTCTATCTGCAGAAAATCTTGTAGTTTAAAACCAAACTGACAAAAGGTGAACACAAGCTCAGTGTTAATGTCCAAAATCAAAATTAAAGGCTTGTGCTGTGGCACAACAGGAAAAACTGTTGTAATCTGTAAAACATAAGTATTGGCTCCTCCAAAGTCAAAACTGAGTTTTATTATAATGAGCACTAGGCCTTGCGAGTAAAGCTAAATTAACGTCCGATAGAATTCGTTAGTTCGATTAGAGTTACGACAGTAGTATAGTGACTATATACTACTATACTACTTACTACTTACTTGCAGTGCTGAGGATATTCTTAAAATAGAAAACGCGGCATCAAAATTTGTTAGTAAGACGTTCGCCGTTAAAAAAATTTCAATGGCGACATTTCAACAAATGTCTCAAGGTCCGTTAAAAAGTTAGCCGTAGAAAACTTTTTCAACAAGTTTCAACGACGAACATTTCCACACGACAAACAATTTGCTATGATCGGGCTATGGAATTTTGTTTATACGGTCGTCCAAGTCCTGGAATGCAAGTTGTCTAAGACCTTTTGACCGAGAAACTTGCGGAGAAACACAAAAATAGTACGAGACTACGAGGTACTCACAACTGTAACCTTCGGGATCGGTTTGTGACTGTGAGGCCTCAAACTCTGCCCTAAATTTAATTTAAAAGCATATACTACAATCACACACCGTAGATCGCTAAGATGCCCTTTGTTTTGGAGCTATACTATGTACTATGTAGTAGCCTGCCATAGTTTCAAAACAAGGAAGAGGTGAATCTGTGCACCACCCTGTGCTCGTGAGCGACCACCTTATGGGCAAACATAAAAAACAGTACCCACAATCCACTACTTCAGCTTCGTCTAAATCGTACCAAGAGTACATAATAGGATGTACCTATTATGTACTCTTGATCGTACTTATTTGGATATCTGACGAATAACAACAACGGACAGCTCTCATACCTGCTACTTAATACGATCCAATTCTGTTCTAATCGATATCAATCAGTTTGTCACTACTGACTGATTCAATACCAAATATCACGACGGAAAATATAACACTGAGCCAACACAACATGAGATTGAACATTTTATTACACATTGATTGATATAACAAAAAATACAGACAGCTAGCTGGCAAAATTGACCACCCATGCTCGATTTAAAAAAAACAGTGATTGGCGATTTAATAGTAGCATTATAGTAGATCTTATAAATATAGGTAGATGCTTCATCAATTCAGTCTACTCAATTCTGCAGTGTTGAAAATGTAAATGACATTAAACATCATATTGCTAATAGGAAATGTATATATATATATATATACGTTTTCCTCTGAAAAGTTTTCCTCTAAAATTCAATGTTGTAATCAAACAAGATAACCAGAAATCATGCGAATAAAAAATGTAAAAAATGCTTTAGATCTGTTTTTTACACTTATTTTCATAAATTTTGAACCAATCAATTGCCGAGCTTAGCCCTATACTCATTATGGGTGAATTGCCCAAAAGTTAGAAGTGACTTATTTCCGAACTTATACTTATGCGCTTCACGCAATGAACATACGCTAATTTTAGATTCCCTGCAATGTTGCCCCAAACAACTTATTTGCAATTCACCAAAATACAAAATACAAGAAATTCCAACTGGAGAAAAATAAGCAAAAACCGAGACAATTGCATTTGCAACTCGAAAATTACATATTGTAAAGTACATCGCCGGCATATTAACGATATTGCAACGAAAGACCTAAAAATGAAAACTAACAAGGAAAATAGTAAGCACAATGCAAACACTGAAAAAAACAGCAGCAGCTCGAGCTCGTGTATATAATGCAATTGATAGCAATGGGCATTATCTAAACTTTGATCTAGCAGTGTCGATTTGAAAGATTAGATTGTATGATTCGAAGAACAACACTTTACTTAACGCATTGCTTTTTACAGAATAAATTTGAATCCAATATGCTAAATCAAATTTTAGACAATGTCTAATGTTTTTAAAAAGTTATGTACAAAGTTATGGCCACAGAAAGGTCATTTCAAATAGAGACCTAATAAGGACTACCCAATCAAACTTTAAGGGAGCCTTATCTCTCTGATAGCCGTATGTCCTTCAGCTGGCAATATTACGAAACTATATGCGCCATCAGTTTATCTTACACATTTTTCCCTGGATTGATTTTGTAGGGATTTTGCCGGCTGAACAGACACACGGCTATACGTATAAATAGACCTTAAATTTCTATTCAGTTTTTCTTTAATTTTAATGAAAAATACAATAACACTAACTTATCTAAACAGTTAGCCGTTCAAACTTAAAAAGAGAAAGTTTAAGATTCAAGACAAAAGTGTTAATAGTAAATATTTAAGATAAACATCAAAATCAAATATAGCTAACAGCTATAAAATAAAACGTTGGCATTAAATATACATTGATTTGACTAAAAAAATTGACAGACTTGTGCTTAAAAAATCTAGAAAAATCTAACGTCCATATATATCGAATAACAGTCTGAATCTGAACACCAAGACATATCGCAGCAAACAAAATAACACATTTTCAGAAAGTTACATAAAATGAATATACAAAAATACACAAACAGGAAGAAATAAAAAAAGCAGCTAAAGGAAAATAAAAACAAAAGCAATTACAACTGTTCAAGTAAACTGGCTGAGGCTCCATATTGGCTACAGTAATTACTGACTGGAAAATATGAATAAAATATAGGTAGTGCTACAATGTCTGAACTTAGTTCAATCGATTCAATCCTATAGCCTTGAGTCCATTCTGCGGGCAAAATGACAAAAGTCACGACACATGCTGCTTTTTTTAGCAGCGTGACCTTTCTCGTAATGTTGCCGGCTGAACGTACATACGCCTTTACGCATGAATCGACGCTACGGCTACTTTATCGAAAAACAATATAATAAGCTCTACAAAAAAAGCTGAATTCTGAGACAAAAAATTGCGTGAATTTTTCGACTACAAACTACATTACCTTTCTCAGTTTAATTTCTTTTTCATATATCGAGTAAATAGATGCCTTAGTAACTATAAGCAAATGCAATTAATAACGCTTGGAAGCAAGTGAGAAGAAGCTAAATCAGCACTAAAAAACGAATACACAAAAACAAATTGTTAGTATCGATTCAATCATACCAAGAGTACATAAAACATAATAGTTCATCTATTACATACATATATACTCTTGTTCATTCTTACAGCCTTCATTCACGCTGTCGCAAAATACTCAGCTATTTACTTGGTAAAAAAATTACATAAATGATCCATGGTAAACCATTGATGGCTGAAAGCATAAATTGAACCTTAAGAGTACATAAGAGTCTCAATATAATAAGACTCTTTTAGCAAGAAACTATTATGTATGTCTATGTCGTAGGCTGTAGGGTAATTCAGGCCCTATGCCATAGGGCCTAGGCCATACGGTAATTTCCCTATAAACCGGGCCACAAGAGGACAACCGTATGTCCTCTTGTGGCTCGGTTTATAGGGAAATTACCGTATGGCCTAGGCCTTAGTGTAGTCGCCTTGTGGACCGGTCTGTATGAGGACAAACAAAGTGCGACTCCGGCTACGGTGACGTCCGCTTCGGACATGCACACACGTGCAACCGGACTGAGTAATTGGAGGCAAAGGTCAGAGAGGTTAGTTTTAATTGCACGTTAATCGTGAAACCGCATACTATACTGGCAGGGAAGATCGGCAACTTTAAAAAGGGAGAGATATGGCATAAATATACATATTCTAAACTTAAACTTCAAAACAGTGCATTCGGATCGATGCTTATCACAGGACCGTCGTGCGTTATAATTTTATTTTTTATCAGCAAAATTTGTAAAAAGTATGCACTTGTACAATGTTTTGCACAAAAAACTGGTCAACCACATGAAGCATTTTTGCAAGCATTTCAAAACGAAATATGCTAATATATGCCGTTTTTTGCGTTAAAATGGCAATTAAGAGCATTTTAGCCCTTTCTAAAAATTGAAAAAGTCATTCCCCCCAATTTTTTTCTGGTTACGCCACTGACTGTAACTAATTCACCAGTCACCTGGGTACCCCACTTTGGCCTGGCATATGGCCTGAATTACCTTACAGCCTACGACATATATACTCTTGATACCATAATGCACTATGTGCAATTATAATACAATATAAAAACAATAATAAACAACGAAAATACGGCAGCCTTTTAACAATGCCCAAGATTTTCATTGAATCGATAATATCGAAAACAAAGGTCGGATTGTACCAAAACATACTTGCAGATTACAACCAGGGGC
Organism: Trissonchulus sp. WLG1_4; assembly: GCA_030248245.1. Lineage (NCBI taxonomy): Eukaryota > Metazoa > Nematoda > Enoplea > Enoplida > Ironidae > Trissonchulus > Trissonchulus sp. WLG1_4. Next base: position 30,408 of record JASANF010009842.1, read on the forward strand.
CGTAATTTCAGAATTAAAAATGGCTTAAAGCTATCCTAACTCACTGGTATTATATAAATAAGGTAGGTAAGGTAGCATTGTCAAACAATCACTAAAGCCTATGTGACAGCTATGTTATCGCTAAGATTCAAAGTCATAAGAATAATACACCTTCGATTTGAGGACAATTAAATGTGGAATTTTTCAAGATCAATAGGCAAAGTTAACTTCATCTTCAAGTTGAGGATTACTCACAGAATTGCTTTACCCATACCTTTCTTTACAAGTTAGTAAAGATCGTCTAACGTACTCATGGCTAATTCTGAGAATACGGCCCACGAGTCTGTTGGAAAAATTCTAATGAAACATTTGTTGTAAATGACAATCCATGTTATTATCAAATGAAATCAGCATTACTAAATATAACTTAGACCAAAAAAATCAATCAATTTCTTGCTTAAAATCGTTATTCTTTTTCTCTTGAAAGTAAAAACTCTCAAAGTAAACAAGCACAGGTCAATTCAAACGTGGAGTTGTGTGGTCGTTTAGCGGGCAAAATCATCAATCAAAAAATCATCATCAAATCAACACCATCTACACTATGCGCCACACTAGTCAAAATTTTGCCGGCTAACCGAACATACAAATAAAAGTATGAAGCAACCATAAGACAATAACAAAACAAAAATGGTAATGGTATCTAAGTGTATAGAATGCTTGCAGCTACGCGGCATAAATATGTACACATAATTACCATTCGCAAGATTACATAATATGTGATAGGATTTGCAAAAAAAACACAACAATTCGTGCAATCACTTTAGACCGTTTCATAAATTGGATTAACTGCAATAGATTAAGTCTCCAAAAGAAGCTAATCTAGAATGAAATGTTGCAACTGTTTGCATAATTTCATAAAGCTAAACAGGATATAGGCACTAAGCCGAGTTATGAAAGTTAATATAGTTAATCTAATCCTAATCCAGTTATCTAATTTATGAAAAGGACTGTGGAAAACAATGCGTGTATATAAAGCTGAGTTCATATACTTGTTCGTCAGCAATCAATATTCACACATTCAAATCAGGCTTTACTAAAAAATAATAAGCATATCAAAAACATCAAAACCTATCGCTTGACGTTTCAAACACGAACAAGTACGAACCGAGCTTTATAACAAATTGCAACAAAGCGGAAGCCTTCCAGCCGTCGCATATAAATATACCACAGCGGGATACAGCCATTGAGCCCAAAAATATACCATCAAACATTGGATGTTCTAGGAGAGGTTGTTCGAATGGTGTTGGGTTTTCTGGGTTTGGCGGCATCTTTGGTCAGTATTTTGACCGTCTGTAGGACAGGCTGTACGCGTTTGCGGTCCAAAATGTCGCCCGCAGTGCACAGGTAGACCTAAACAAAAAAAGAACAAACTATATTGTATTGTATTGTGGCCTGGTGGCGTGATTGTTTCGTAATTTTGCCGACTGGACGGACATACACCTGTAAAATATCAGAATTACATTTAGGGTCAACACCGATGTTTTTACCTACTAGAAATCATTACCACTTCGAGTGTTTCGAACTGCAACTGTTTCTGTTTCACTTCCAAAGTTTCACTGTTAAACTCTTAAAGAAATGTTAGGTACTACGTAGTGAATTTAAACCTTAATAACCTTGATCATTAGTATTATATAGTACTCAGCAGAAACGTTCCAAATTGCAAAACCATGTTATAAACCAAATATAGAAGACGAAATTAATTAATAAAATCTAGGCGGCCATTGAGAAACAAAGCCATACTGCAGTGTTAGTTGTGCAAACAATTAAGCTAGACTTTAAACTTGTGCAATCTAATTGTGAAATTACATCTGTCAAAAACAGCAAAACTGTTGGTTTGACTTTATTGAGTATGTGAATATTAGCCAACATAAAATAAGTTAAACAAATATACAAAAACACAAATATTTACAGATAAAAGCAGCAAAAAGTCAAGTTGCACCTAATCCTAACAGGAATATTATTAATGACAAAGTGCAACAATAATGTAGTCATGGCTAAACGCATACGGCAGATGTTCCCGAAACTAAAGTCTGACCAAAAATGGTTGAACCCCAATCTGACCAAAAAATGGTGTACGCTGAGTCAGAGACAAAAAATGGTGTGATTTTTGTGACTGCTTGCTGTATATACGTTTGAACTTTGAACACTGCAAATTTTCATTTGGAGGGGTTGGTACCACGATCTACGATAAAAGCCGGCAACCCATTTTCACTGGCAACCCATTCTTAGGGAAACTTTGCGCGAAGCTAATGGAAGACTGTAACCATATAGATTACGATTACGATACAGTAGACCATAAAGACAACTAATCAACTGAATATTATCAAATAATAACAAATACAATGTACCAGCAAAGGAAAGTAATAATTATATAATGAAGACACAGCTAGTCAATTACCATTATCGTTCAAATCTTAACATAAAGCTCCTAAAAAGTGATATATAAGGACCTAACATAAGCACATTTAAGGAAACTACAAAAGTGAAAAGAACCACAAAACGTAAAAACTAATTTCAGCCACCTATTCCAATATATATTTATTATATTTCAAAATCGAATCCACCTTTTTTACAAAATGTGAAGACTAACAATGAAATATTTTCAATTCTACAATTATAATTGTTTCTGATTTATTTAGAAAATTTCTAGCTGGAAAATGCGCATATAAATACATACAGAAAAAATGAATTCGTTAAAATTAAACTTGTACAAATAAAAGTATTGTCTATAGGTTAAAAGTGTTTTTGAAATTAAGCACTTTTGTTGAAAAGGAAAACCTCTCATAGAGATGAAGACAGCGGTACAGAGATTCACGCGCTTGAGTGAGTTTTAAACTTTGAAAAGAGAGAGCTTTTCAACAGAATAAAGGCAAACATATATAGTGCAGCACCTATATATTGACTTGGTACTCTTTTTCACTAAATTAAATTCATTAAGAATTAATATCTTTACAATCAATCTCGTTCGCATTATTTCAGTTTTATATAAGTATATTATCTAAAAAAATTCCTATTTTCAATATGACAAATGAATGAATGATGTGTAGAAGTGGCAAAAATAATTAATCAAAAAAACCATCATTATGAGTTTAAAGGATGACTTCCATATTCCACACGCTTATAATGAGAGCCATACATGTATAAGGGAGGATGGGGGGACCCACCCCCTCCCTCAAAAAAAAGTCAAGGGACGGCGGGGTGGGACCCGAAAATTTAGTAAAAATCGCACTTTTTTGGTAAGTTTTACAAAATTTAGGGTATTTTTGGCCGATCAGGGTGGAGGTTCCCCAAAATGTGGCCGGAGAGCACCCCGAAATTTTAACCCCGTTACAAGTACATATGCAAAGATCAGCGCAGAAATGAAGATTGAGAAATAAAGACTTAAAACACTCGTATCTAACCAATCAAAATTCAGTGTAGAGACACTAAAACCCAGTTCATACTATTGTCCTTGAGGACACAGTGACAGGGACAAGGACAAATTTTGGCCATCTGCTGTGAAGAAATGCCATAAACGTTTCGGCATATTTGTTGCAGACGATAGTCTGCAAGTGCACGTGACGGAATCGTTAGTCAAGCGAAAATTGGCTTATCGGTCAGACAGTTTTCGTGGAATCGCTTACGGACAAAACGATGGGAATAAGAACAAGCACGAGTATGAACCGGGCCAAATGGACCAATCAAAGAGTGCCAGAATCCTGATCCTGATTTCTAATTTCTCTGAACCGTATATATTTCAGCAAAATCTCACTCCCAATGCCACGAATACAGCAACCACAAACAAGCATAGTCCACCCACGGCAATCACATGATCAATCACTGAGATATTCGTATAAGCAGTCGAATTAGCATAAGCATAATCGTTAGCATTAGCATTAGAATAAGCATACAGAGTATAAGCAGCAGCATTACAGTTAACATTGAAATCATCTGGAAAGTTCTCATCCATACCAGTATGATTAGCATTACTACAATTATTATTGACAGTAGTATAAGTATTAGTATTAGCATTAGTACAAGCTTCATCAATAATACCAGTATTAGTATCACTATTAGCATTAGCACAAGCATAATAATAATCAGTATTAGTATTAGTATTAGTAGGCGGATTCTGATTGGTTAGCATTAGCAGATAGTGCAGACAGTGGAGACAGCCAATCAGATTGGAGCAGTCTTCGGAGGCCAAATCGCCCAAGGGGTTGCATCCACGCACAAGGGCCTAGAAAGACAGGGGAGGGCCCAAACACTAGCTACCACCACCGCAGCACAAACACAGGCAAAGGGGGGGCACATAT